>OFHS01001182.1:6394-30377 GCA_900245855.1 Calvadosia cruxmelitensis
GGAAAGTTTGGCGCCGAAAAGCTGCGCGTGCGCAAACCGACAGCCGGACGGCGATCACGATGAGTTTGGCGTCCGGCAGCCGGACGGGGAAACACTTCGAAAAATATTACCGTTTGTTACTTGAAATTACTTTACTTTTCTGAGAAAAGTAGTTTTAAATGGCATTACTTTTCTACTTTACTTAAGTAAAATTTTTCGAGATTACTTTTCTGGCTACTTAAGTAAAAAGATGAGAATACTTTTCACTTTTACTTAAGTAAAATTATGCAGTACTTTGGTGAACACTGCTCCCAGTCCTCAGTCCTCACATTACCTGTTTGGTACTGTTAGGTTTCCATTTGAACTGCTGCTATTAGCAGCTTTGCCCCATTGATACAGAGATCTGACGCTCAACGGTAGGACAGTCCAATTCCTAAGTGCATATAGCAGCAAAGTTGTAGAAACACCACCATTAGCAATCAACCACGCATAGACGAATAAGTCGTGCTTCACCATGTTCACAGATATCTGCATCAACAAGAACAACAAAAGGCTTTACAGTTGTAGTCACTGGTCAATAAATGTGGCTCAACTGAGTCAGACAAGGCTTAATCTTATTGAATATCATAGCTCCAATGACGAATGTTGACTCTCTTAGACTCTTCGTCTATTTTTGCAGAGGTAGTCTCGATTTCATGATGGCACTCCTTTTAATTCTGACTCGTTTTTATGAAGAGTTGATGGATTTTTTGCTGGCGCGAATACGCAAGCGCCGACACGTGTCCAAAAACAACATCATTTGGGAAACTTTTTCTAAGTTTAGAGAGCAGGATTCAATTCCTTTTAACGCTTAACACCTACTTGTCTGAAGCTTTTATCTGTATCGTAGACGTTGTCGGGGCATTGCCTGGTCACTTTAATTGATCAGAATGGCTTTGCTGACGATGATAGCTCGCGTTGTTGATGGATTGCCCCTTGCTGCTTCGATGCCCTCGGACGCACAGGTTTGTTGTCTCTTGCTTGGTTCTTTATAGACTGCAAGTTCTGCAACCAACACCGCTCTAAAGGAATCTGAATTTTGAAGGCGCCTCTATTTATAACTTGGAGACATATTTGAGTATGTTTTGTAAATTGCTTTAAAAGCATTTCTTATCTAACCAGCAACCTAGTTAGGCCTACTAATCTGCCATCATGTTTTTTTAGTTGTTTCTGTTGCAACTTGGCAGTGTCGTCTTCTTCTTTTCTCTAATTAACAATTTCGAGCACAATGGCTCTATCAATGTCGTGTCAATATAAATTAGATGATTTATAAACTCAAGTTGATATGGTTCTTAACAGATAGTTCAGTTACAACAAACTTGTATGATAAACTTCGATACATGGACAAACTGAGTTCAGTTGAATTGAATCCGCCTATAAAACCACCATGTAACCGTATCAACATTTTATTTGGAACAATTAGCTCCAAGCGCAATCAAATGGTATCAAATTCACAAATTAGATTTGCCGATGTGATCTAACAGGATGTGCATCGTGTTCCTGGGAAAGAAGGCGTGCCGATCATAGTTTTTAGTCCTTGGGTTATTCAGGTTGCATTGCACAGTTTGAGCTATGATGCCCCTGGGATGTAAAGAGATGAAGATTGGGGAATCAGGGGAGATGCTCTCTTTGTACCGCTTGTGCTGCACCTTCTGCCGACAATAGTGCAATGTTTCGAAATATATTGCACCAACTAATAAAGAAAGTCATCTGTCAGTAAAGCTGATGTTTTAGTCCATTGCAACACATTATGGGCACACATCATGACTCTGATCCCGCCATTACGCCAGCAATAGCAGAAATTTACAATACAGTGTAACCCGTTAATATCACCTCGGTTAATATTCTGCTCCATGAAAAAAAGCTACTTGTAACTTAATGGATTTTCAGAATAAATTCATACATGCATATCACGACCTGCTTATTATCACGATCTGCTTATTATCACGATTTTTGACTTGAAAATCATAGTGATATTAATAAGGTTTCACTGTAATGTGCCGGGCCCATGACCTGACAGCGTCACTGTGAGGATAATGCCATAATGGCAGGGCCGTTTTAACAAGTAGGCACTCAAAGCACGTGCCTTAGGACCTCAGTCTGGATAGGCCCTTATCGATCTGTTCAAATATTCAAATTCACAGTATGTTGAGATCTAGTGAAGTATGCAATCAACTGCAGAGTGCTACTGAGTTATACAGAGTCAATTTTTCCCACTTTGCTCCTTGTTAGCAAAAGCAAAATCTTTGATAAGCCAGTAGGTGGGTGGACATTTTAACAATAGTAAGGTTCGAGCTATTTAATAGTTAAAAATTAGGCCCCCTTAGGTAAAGTGCTTTAGGCCCTCTCGACGCTTAAAACGGCACTGCATAATGGTCATCTGATTTTTGTCATTGTCAGTCGGGCAGAGACGTCCAAGAGTATCAAACACAAGCAAAGACATTGTTCAAGAAGCTGACCGATCGGTCACCGCAAAGATGTAGCATCGAATCTGGCCAGTTTATATTTCAGTAAGTGGTTTGATAAATTGTTCTGTTTATGAGATACTGCAGATACCATGAGACCAATTAAAAGCTCACTGCGGGTGAACAATAGGAGAACAATAAGATTGCATGCATGAAAAGGTATTCCATCTTCAAAATGCTGTTTTAGTAGATTCGACTGAATTGAACAGTTGCAAACTGTTCTGCTGAAGCAAGTGATTGGAAATTGTATGGGAAATATTTTGCGTATTATGAGAAATTGAACAACGTCATTTCACAATGTGTAACTTGCCCAAATTATTGCACAGCTTAGGATGGAGCCAAGATGTTGTTGATTGAGCGCTTGACTGTAGGTCTATTTTGAGCGTTGTTGCTAGGTCCTACAAGTATGAAGCAACTATTATACGTTGTGCAAATTGCCAAAGTTTTGTTTTGAAAGTGAAGGTTTCCTCTTCACTGAGGCATGACTCAAACTTAGGTTAGCATGCAACTTCTCCGCATTGCTGTTTCTACATTTGTGGGCTTGAAGATGTTTCATTCGTCCTGCAAGCGCTGGCTGCGCTGATCACGCGTAAGCTAAACTGCACCACAAGATCAATGGTGTGATTATTTGGTGGGTGTGTTTGGAGACAAATATTTATCCTACTGTGGGTCTGTTAAATTGTATCTCATTGGTGCATTGTGCCTTGAGTACTGCATTGCAAGTTCTGCATTAGTGGGTTGTTTTGGCTGGTACTACACATGTGCTGGGTATGGAAAAGGGGCACCTGCAGGCTCTAAGTTTATTAGTTGCTTTTCAGCATCACTGTGATTTATAATCAGGCAGCAGCTACCGCAACTATTCACCAAGATGCTTGCTTTCTTTCTGCTTTCAGTTATGCGATTGACATTGGCGTTTGTTACCTTGTGTTGTGTGAAAAGTCATTTTCAAAGCGTTTAGCGTTTAGTTACTTGGAAGACATTCAAAATGAATTCCGTAGAGAATATGGAGCAGAGGTCGCTACGGCAACTAGGCCATATTGCTTCATTGAATTTGGTGAGTAAGAACAATTCGCAAGTTTGTCGTATTTACTAACATTGCACAACCCTTTGTTGACATTTTTTGTATTTCTTTTCTGCAGACACTTATCTACAAAAGGCAAAGAAAAACTTTGCTGACAATAGGAACCGACGGAATTTGACGAGGTTGAATGACGAGTTGCAGGATGTACAAAAGATCATGATGCAGAATATTGACGATGTCTTACAACGAGAAGAGACACTGTCTGGTATGTCATTTGTGACTGTCACGGTGATGACGCTGGCAGAATGCAATCTGTTGCCTAAAAGGCCATTATGGAATAGGATATAATACCGTCAACTGAGGCTGGTCTGATTAGTCAATTGTACGCTGAATAATTAAACCTTGTTCTACTACACCAATGGGACTGTGAGCCAAAAGGATTACTGAAACAACATGGATTCTCTTGTGGAAACGACATGGGTTCTGTTTCTCCACCCCTTTCACAACTTTCGTTTGACAACCATTTTTTATTGATTCCGCAATAATTCTCGAACTTCGAGGCATCATAAAGGTACTAAATCTTACTCAAATTGAAAAGTTCTTTTTACAGAAGCTATGTTCTGGATCATATCTATCGGTTTACGAAATAAAAAATTATCCGTCATAGGCACTTTAAATTCAGTTTTTGGAAATAATCAATTCCTAGATCTCTGCGATCGACCCAGCCCTACTATCCACCAGACTGTTGCGAATCTAAATAGTAATACATAGCTCTACTGTTAGTATGTTTATTTTTGTTTGTTTATTTTAAAAGTAATTAATTTAAAATAGTAATGCTCTAATGCTGGTGCTTTTTATTTTGCAGTTCTCGGAGATAAAGCGGGACAATTGCGTTTTCAATCAGAGAAATACAAGAAAGAAGCTAAATTCCTTAATCTTCGATCTGCGTATGCAAAATATGCGCTACTGGCTATTATTCTACTTGTGGTGGTATTCTACATTCGTTACTGGTGGCTTTAGTTTACTAATTAGCAGACACTGTTTACTTGTAACATGAGTATAATTTTGTTAACGCCAAGCGTAGTACAATTGCCAAATGAAGGAATGCATTATCAGATTTCTGTAATATTAATTGATGCTATGATATCTGATGGATTGCCGTGAAACTAAATCTTCTGTACAGTGATTAAGCCTGCTACAGATTATATTTTAGTTTTGTAAAATGAATCCAATTGTATATCGTTTTCTCGTGCTAGTTCTATATTATATAGATGGAATGGAATCGGATTTAATCGTACTTTTCTTCTTGCTGTTCATGTTCCTAGAACATAGCGTATTGTAGCTGTCGTGAGTCGTCAGCGAGAGCTTCTATTTTTATTTCCAGTCATACTTCTGTCAGGAAGAGCTGAACCCGTTAACTTAGAGACTGTATAAACGATCATTATAGGAATATACTGCGATGCGGAGCAGAGTGCTGATGCAATACCGATACAGTCGCTGTAGCATTGCTCAATTCGATGAGCACGAGACAAAGGTAGCGAATTTAGACTAGGCAAGCTATGAAGATAAATTCAAATTTTCATCCGACAAGTTTTCCATATCACAAATTATCTTGATCCATTCTTTGCAATCCAATTGCCAAGCAGGTCCATCACTGTTCAACTCTTAATTTATTTAATTGATCAGTCAATTCATGTTTAATAGCTCATTAGAAGAGGCCTCATCTTGTTCGTTTCTATTTTGATATAAGAAGTCACATCTTTCACAGTCTACCAATTTCGGTAGTTGTTTTGTGGTGCATTGCTAAGCTACAGTATGCTGGTCATAGTCAGGTCTTCTAAAGCGTGTCTGCTAATTATTTTTGCAGCAATTGCACTTTGAGTGTTGATGTTGCATTACACATGCGCGTTCTACGGTTCTGACGTCACATGTAGATATTTCTGTAAATTAACTTGATTTTGAGATTTTCAATCAGTCGTTTTAAGTCTCCCTGGAGCGTGGAGCAATCTTACACGGTAAAATGAAAAAGAAATTTTAAATCATGTATTGGTTTTTTATTTTCACTTCATTTTTTGTAACTTGTATTTAGACATTATTAACTTGCGTTTGTATATATTTGAATCTATACAGAAAAACCAGATCAGTTGGATCGAATCTGCTGCGTATTTTCTGACGAGGACACTAATGCACGCACACTGTGCGTAGATTTCATGAGAGAAAGTCTATTATAATTATTACTTTTCTTCGTGGCCNCCGCCATCGTCGTCGTCGCGCTGATGGAAACGAAAAGTATCCACGCCATGGCCCAGCAAAAGGGAGCAAGCGCCATCGCAAAGCTGATGAATGAATGCCGGAGCCAGATGGGACGAGCAAAATGACGAATTTTGCTTTAAAACAGCTCTACCTCAGAAGCCAGAGGCAAAAACGAGGTGTATTGTCAGTCGTCAGCACGCTTTACGATCCTCTCGGATTCGTGAGTCCCGTTACATTCAGAGCACATCTCCTTCTGCAAAGACTATGGAAGAGAAAGGTAAACTGGCATGAACCTCTTTCAGGCGAGCAGCTGACCATGTGGAGGAATTGGCTGCAGGAGTAGCCAAAAATTGCCGAATTAAAATACCACGCAGCGTCTGCAAGTTGCCAGCAGAACAACTTGAGTATTACGAGTTGCACTGCATCGCCGATGCATCTGAGGATGGATAGGGTGCCGTAACGTATCTCTGGGAAGTAGGCAAAGACGGTGCTGTTAATGTGTCATTCTTGATGGACAAGTCTTGTCTAGCCCCGCTTAACCCTTTCCCTCCCGAATTATCTTCTAGATGGTAAAATCTTATATTTAAGATATGAACTGGTATAAACACATAAGACAGATATTAAGAAAATATTCTAAGAATGGCAACATTTCTGGAATTACGTCATGATGCCATTTGGCATCAATGGGAAGTGAAGTTACAAAAAGTCAAATTAAAACGAATAGTTTTTAGTTTTTCAAATCAACCTGGTATATCTTCATCATCATTCCTAACTGGCACACAGATAAACAAATACAACAGAGAGCTCTGTGCTTGACAAGAGCAGCAGTACAAATTCACTTCTGATGGAATTTCCTAATAATAAACCAATTAGCGTTTTTGTTTAGGCACAATGCAACGCTGCATTTACTGCAATATATTCTGGAATAACCTCCAGAGCAGCTCTTGCAACGCAGTTTCTTTTCTAAATGCATGGGCCAACACTCTAGTTTGTCATATAGTGGATATCTTCGATTGGGGCCAGGTTGACTGGCGTCTCTTTGGCATTGTAGGGCAGCTACTTTCCAGTGAAGGACGGCCACGCTTCGCGGATGCCTGCTTTCTGGATCTTGCAAACGCAACTGCAACATCGCATCTAAAATCCTTCAATGGCTTCACTTAGGAGTCTTTCAGCTGCTTCATGTGGCGACGGTATAGCAGCCATCCATTCACAACAGCAACATCGAGACAATAGTGGACAATGTGTGTATACTGTTTGCACTTCTGATGTTGACACGGTAGAATGACAGGAGCATATCTGCTAACTCTACACCCCATGTGCTTATTGTACTCTTTCACGATGCCAGGTGTTGAAACGTCGATATGCTTCTTTTCCTCCTTGCTCCAACGCCTGCTTTTCCCCTCTGGCTCAGTACTGTAGCAAGATGATATCAGATAAACCGGCTTCTTGTCGACCTNTCTGTCAAGCTGCAACCCCCCATTCAACGTACCGGCTATAAAACATGATCAAAATGATGATCACGGCGTGATCATTCGTGATCACTATCAAAATCGGCTTGATCGTGAATGATCATCGAATTATCGACAATTATCGATGGGGGGTTGCAGCTTGAAAGAGGTTTATTGTCGTACCATTTCACAATGGTAACACCGGCATTGTCATCTGACCGAAATTCGTATGAGCCTCGTCCACACTTTTTTAGTTCCTTATCTGATTTCAGTGGGCATCCTTTCTGCCTGTTTGGTTGGATTGTTCCAACTGCCCAAATTTTCATTTCTCTGAGGGCAGAGACCAAAGCAAATGATAAAAACCAGTTATAAAAATACAATTTCAAATTTTCTACCCTCGGCAGATTCTCAACCGTACGAAGAACAGGGTATCCAGAAACTTCAAAGTCACCTCGCAGTTTTATACATTTCCCTGTATAAATTTCGAAGTCGTACATCATGCCCGAAACACCAGCTCTGGAAGACCTTGAAGCACCGCTTGCGTGGCTTGTTTTTCAAGTACTGCTTGAGCGCACTTCTTCCCTTGAAGGAATGACTTGCTCGTCGACAGAATGCCTGACTTCTGGCTCCAATTCCTTCATGCTGCTACGGAGAGCACTGAGCACATCGTAATCAGCGCAATTGAGATGAAAATACTGCAGAAATACTTCGAACCGATTTCTGGACATGGCATCAGCAATGAGTGGGAATCGAGATGCTGTTTGCCAGTATAAACAGTAAGACATCGCTTTGTATACTCCAGTGTACAGCAGAATTCCAATGCATTGTTCAATCCGCCATGCGCAGTCCCATTGCATGTCGGTATAGAAGTGAGTTGACCTATTGAATAAAGTAATCATCCTTGCTCAAATCTTTCATAGCTTCATCAGCAGCATAATCTTCGCTGGAAGACTCGACTAATTCGATTGCAAATGCTTCTGCTTCTGCTTCGACGCCGTTGTAAACATTGTTGTCAATCGTGAAAGTGGCTTCCCGTCAGACACAAACCTTGACACTTTGGAAACTGACGGCTAACTTCCTCAATTCATCATATTCATGCTCGAATCACGTGGAACAAACTTCAAAGCATAGCTCAAGCCCTATTGGTTGAAGCTAACAATGTCTGATCACCTGACATAACTGCTATCGCT
The DNA here is from genome assembly GCA_900245855.1 of Calvadosia cruxmelitensis. Lineage (NCBI taxonomy): Eukaryota > Metazoa > Cnidaria > Staurozoa > Stauromedusae > Kishinouyeidae > Calvadosia > Calvadosia cruxmelitensis. Next base: position 14,790 of record OFHS01001182.1, read on the forward strand.
GATTGGAAGTCTTCAAATTAGTGACGTCAGAAAAACTTATATATACGTGTTTGGCCCTTGGCCTGTGGCGGAAGTGTCAGAAACACGTAAGGGCGTACATAATTATACGACGCATATACAGTATACCATACGTATAATTATTATACGTGTTTGGCAGTATAGGTGTTTTCAATAAAATATTGATTGACGGGTTCAGAACTAAAACATGAAGAGGACTGTAGCTAGGATATGATACTGGACCCCATCAATACTACTAATAATAATAATAATAATAATAATAATAATAATAATTTTGGCCACGCTAAATAAAGTGAATGACTAATGACTCTAATAACCCCGATCGCATTGTCAAGGGCAACATGTCACGTGCGATTCATCGATGCAAATTGACCAAACCAAAAGACAAGGAACAAGACAAAAGAACAAAACAGGAAGATCTATTTACCACTAGTTATTTACATCACGAAGAGAAAGCAATACAGAATTCCATACTTTACCAACGTAAGAACAACCGAGAACAACGACATAGCATCCTGCAGACCCCAAGCAAGACTACCAAACCTAGACAAGACCATCGCACTTGCCACATCACAACACATCAATCAGCATCACAAAGCAACCGATCGAAACATAACAGATACAAATATGGCAACATAACGACATGAGACGGACCATACGATACCAAATTCGGTCACAGAACGAGGACACAATGCTTACAACAGGTCACAAAGTTCACTATGGCACATGACACCAGCATGACCCCAGATGAGGTTATGCAAAGACAAGCAATATGGAACGAATTACCATGACGACGGCAAAAAACAGCTTTAAGAATCCATAAGGAGTGCAAAGAGAAGAACTGAATCTACCATGGCTAAATCCCTAGCAACCATGATGGTGATCCTGTCTGCAGTGGTGATAGTGATGATGATGGTGTCGTCTTCTCCTGTCAGGGGTCTATCTCACTGTAACGGTCGGATGAACCCAGCCTGCATCGGCAACTGTCCAGGTAAGACTGCGGCCTGATTGGGCTGAGGGATCTTGCACTTCATTCAAAGATTAACGACGAAGCATCATTGAACAGCATCTGAATATTGCAAGCCATGACTATAGGAGCATTTCGCTCAATATTATCATCATCATCATCATCATCATCATCATCATCATCATCATCATCATCATCATCATCATCATCATTATCATCATCATCATCATCATCATTATCATTTATTCTGAAAAATCCGATAAGCTTACAAAGCTTTTTCCCACGGAGCAGATACATGAAAAAGCTTTGTAAGCTTATCGGATTTCTCAGATTAAATGATGATTGATTGATTGATTGATTGATACATCATGCAACAAAATTTGATATTACTGATGTTACTTTTAAATAAAATATAGAGGGGAACAGATGAATAATTGTAATTATATAAAAAGAAACAAGTTCAAGCTTCACGGCAAAGATACTTGAATCCGCCCGGGGTCAGTCACTTCCTTGATCGAAGAGGGAAGTCCATTCCACAGATCTGCCCCAGTGAACTGAAACGAATTGTTGTTGCTTCTTACTGAATATCAATGCAGTGCAATGAATGCAAGTCACAGGAAGCAGAAAAGTTCACCATTTTGATGCCTAGAACACCACAGAATGATTGCTAGTTTGCTATATATTTGCAAAATTCAGATATATAATAGAAACAAGAGCAGGATTACTATGCTCATACGTGAATGCAAGAAGGACACGTGAAACACATTATAGCAGCCACTGACTTGTTTAGATAAATATTTTTTTTGGAGGGTGGAGTTCAACGGAAAAACCCGTTCCTGTTCCTCACAGTACATGCATCAACGCACACTTTCCACACACTACGATTACTTACAGAGGACAATGGTACACCAGTAAAGAAACAGTCCGACGTTAACACGTCACGATAAGTATAAAGATTGGCGAAGCCTCGCGGCGGTGCAGTTCAGCGGGTTTCCACTCCATGATTTCATGTAGGGACTGGGGAGAGCGATCCTTACTTCTCAAGGTGTGACCAATGAATCGTAGCCTGCGTTGCTGCATGATAAAGAATGTTACTCCACAGATGTGCCCTAGTGAACGCAAATACTATAATTAGTAATACGAATACAATAATAGTACTAATAGGAATACAATTATCATTTTTTTGTATATTTCATCTGATTTAATGTTCTTTGTTGATTCAGGGAAATATGTCTTGGACATTTTCTGCTGCAAGGTGTGCCTTCCTTACTGATAGCAGTGACACTGGACTGACTTGCCATCCATGGAGTATACATTTTGCAGTCTGAAGAACTCTTAGGAATCTGCAAGAAGAGCAACATTCCGTCATCTTCAGTTATCATCTGTAATCTTCTTTATCCCATAATTGTCTTCTATTCGTCACATTGTAACTTTATCCCCTTCAGAAAAATCTAACGTAAATGGAAATGTGTGGGTTTTGATTGCATTGTTTTTGCAGTTTACATATCGTTGCTAATGAACAATATGAATGTCATAATATGCCTTGGCTATGTGTGTTTCCGATTTCTTCATTTGCTTTCAGTCGATTGGTTCTAATTTATGTTGTGTATTATCTAAGGACAAAATATATTTTATTTAGTTTGTAACGTGGCAGGCCTTTCTTCAGGGCATTACTGCGTATGACAAATCAAAGAGCAGTCACGGGACGTACACCAGTCACGGGACGTACACCAATCACATCCCTGGTACTCCGTCTGGATGATGAGGCAGTACGAGTAGCAGTTGCATTTCCGATGTGTCCAATGTTCAAAAGATCAGCAGGCTATGCAGTATGAATGCACCATCAGCCATCAGTCAGAAGCAAAAGCATCGAACCAAATGCATCGGGCGCTATGAAGAGTTTAGCGCACAACGACTTCTGTGGTTGATGAGGCCACATGAGACTTAGGCCAACGGATGCTCTCCATTCCTTGTGGAAAAAACGCTCAGCGCCGACAGAACACCGTCATTGCGCAGGCGCCAAAATGGGAAAAACAAAGGAAGGCTTGTCATAGCAAGACAGGTACCAAAACATACTGGGCAGAAGGTGTGGGTTTGGCCGCATGTATACACTGTTCTGTGAAAGCACGATCTTCTTCATATGATTGTTCCCTGCTACTTTACTCATCCAATCTGTCCCTGCGTCTAATTGATGAATATCTGCAAATGCATACACATCCCAAACCGTCTTATTTCGTTGCGACATATTTTATCTCATCCGTTTAAACGGCTGTGACATTTCTTCCCCATTAAACTATCGGTTTTCATGATTACAGTCCTGCAAAGTAGATGGGGGTAGCTGCAAAACCAGGGCGGCAATGGGACACTACTGGCCATGCGTCTGCATGTAGTCTACATTGAAAATCAGGATAGCCATTGCACAGGGAGCCCTCATCCAAAAGAGTGCTCGCAGCCTTTCCCCCAATCACTTCAGGAATCCAAGGGTATGGTGTACCTCGACAATCAACACGACACTATCTGTGACACGTGGTACCTCCATGACTACTCAAGGAACGATGCCAGTGGCTCCCCTGTCCGCTTCCCACGTCGACGCAGGCGAAGAAAGCGTAGAAATTGCGTTGCAAACCTGTCACTTCTCCTTCTCCTGCCTGCCAGCAGCAGCAGTATAAAAAAATCTATCTGTCGGCAAAAGTGCTAACTGGTGCTCCGGCATGAGTTCATCTCGCGTTGAATCAACCTCGGGCTCCACTTTGCGGTACAGATTAACAGCGCTGTGAACAAACAGTTACTGGCTACCTACGCATGGTCGCATTGCTCGCTCTCGATGATCATTGCTCTCGGATCCCCGGAATATCGACTGTGACAGGGCAACTAACACCTTTCGGCTCCGCCTAACTACGAGGTTGAATCCCGTACAGCGGTATGAGGCGTGCGTCTCATAAGCAATCATCGCCTTGATACGTATTACATGGCAAATATTATACTTGTCGGACAGGAAACAGCGCATTATGGTCGATCAGTTCACGTCCACTGCCTTTGACGTACCATATGGAGTGCCTCAGGGTAGTTGCTTAGGGACTATTTTGTTCATGCTGTTTGCATCTGGACTGTTCCGTGAGGTATCCAAACATCTCCCCACTGCGCATGCCGATGCTGACGAATACACAGCTGTATCTTTCTTTCAAGCCGGATAATTCGTCCACAGCGTCGGAGGATACTGCCATGGAGGTCATGCAGGCTTGCATACGAGATGTACGCACGTGGATGCTGGACCATCAACTGCTCATTAATGACAGGAAAACGGAGTTCATTGTCATCGGCTCCCGTTGTCAATTGGACAAGATTACGATTGCGAACCTGAATGTTGGTGGAGTAGAAGTTTCTCCGGTGAGTGCCGTGCGCAACCTTGATGCGTGGTTCGATCAGCACATGTCAATGAGCTACCACATTGGCAAAGTTTGCAGCAAGGCGTTTCACTGCTTACACACAGTAAAACCTGTCTATAGCGGTCATCTTTGGGACCTGAGAAAAATGACCTTATAGAAAGGTAGCCTTTCTGTCCAATTTGATTTCTATAGAAAATGTCATTTTGAGGTTATAAAGAGTGGTCTTTATACACAGGTGGCCGCTAATACAGGTTTGACTGTATATATAAGCCGGCACACCTTTCCAGTCATTTGTAGTCCTTTTGTGATGCATGTTAAAAAGGTCATCGGCAGGCCCCGTTTGTTTGTTTGTTTTATTTACCTCCAGGTAAGTTTTTGCAACTTCATTTCACCAGGGTGAGATCGCTCACATACATATATGATCTGCATAGCTTCATATATTTTTTTACAACTTCATATAAATATTATGCTTGTATGCGTCAGCAATGCGTTAAAATGCGCGTTGTGTGGAAATAATTATGTTTTTTTTTCAATGCATAATTTTGCTATCAACGCAATTTAAACCTGAGACCTCAGATAGGAATTCCCACAGTGTCTATGCAGCAACAATTCCACTGATGTCTTGTGCGCAGTACATCGGGAATAAGCCAATAAAACTATTAAAAAAAGATTGCCAAACTTCCCATATCCACCATATACAGTCAAACCTGTATTAGCGGTCACCTCTAGAGAGCAGCCGCCTATGTATAAAGGCCACTCTTCATAATCCCAAAATGACACTTTCTATAGAATTCAACCTGGACAGATAGGCCACCTGTCTATAAAGGTCATTTTCCTCAGGTCCCAAAGGTGACCGTTATGGACAGGTTTCACTGTATGACATTTTAGTCACTAGCATCAGTGACAAGCACCGCGAGCAGCGTTTGTTACAATTCAGACAGATATGAATGAACTGGACACAACATCTTTTTGTATCTTCCTCAGTAATAATAAATCCCTTTTGATTCTTCCATAAAAGTGGAATAAATAACTTAGATATCTACATTCTTTTGTCTACATTTGTATGTTTCTATAAACGCAAGCTGTAAGCTCATTAATGTTGAGACAAGAAGTCCAGCTGCTCCTATCCATTTTGCAACCAGCCAAGGGGAAGATCTTCGAGTATTGTCAACGATGATCTTCATATCTAGAGCTTGATGGAGCCGAATGCCTTGTCTATAAAACACAATGAAACGTAGTCAATTTAATGCCAGCTAACACGAGTTAACCAGCTGACAAGTATGGAGTACAAAAGCAAGCTTCACTCATCCAAAGCAAGTAGAAAACATAGATTAATCATCTAAATGGTGCATGTCAGTACATCCACCATCTTGAAACAACTATACAAAAATCTATTTTTGGACAACTATTATTTACACTGCACTCTTTTAAAAATTGCTGCATCTGTAGTCTATAGTTTTTCTTTTATTTTTATTTTCACTTTTCTCCCTTGATTTCTTCCATTGCTACCCAACTTCTCAGCTCAGCAAATATAATTATGCTAATTGTACATTTATAACTATACAATTATTTCAACTCCTCGTTCTCCCGAACAAACAAGCAAATTTGTGCTTACGGAATGACCCATGATCATATCATGTAATCAAATAACTTGCTATTCACACTTTCTGTAATCAATTGTTTTGTATTTCGTTTACGATATGGTCTAAATATATACTCATACTCATACTTCAGACATGATGACAATATACATTGTGGCTTCAAAGCTGGTCATTACTCCGTGGTTGACACCCATCTCTGCTTTACTGGCCCTATAGGATGTTGTAGGTATTGTGACAGTTAAAATTGCAGAAGGGCGTTGGTTTCCAGGTGTGGTGAACTAGCCTCGTTTACTCAACCTCTATTCAATGTATCTAGCCTCGTTTCATATTCACTTGTAAATTATTGTAATCTAGAATTATATTCATTCCTGAATGACGTCTCACGACCGAAGACACTGTTGTCTTGCTCTCCGTACGATCACTCTCGTTCAGATCTACACAGATCACACATACACGTACAGTCGTACACACTTCGATCGCAACGGATCAGAACACAACAACAGGAAGGTTGGCATGTTTGACTTCTTCTCTTGAGAATCAAGCTAGTAGTAGCTGGTATATCATTTGATTATGACCGCTTATTAAAAGTACCTTCGGGCTTTCTCCTCTACTAGGTTTATTACAACAAGCCGTATTTCTACAAGATGTCCCGAAGAAAGAAACTTGCCACAGCAGAGATTTTATTTTATCAAGCAGCTCGTCTTCTTTTGATAAAAATTAATCTGGGTTGAATCTCCGAGCACTACCTTGGATGTTCCATTTGCTACACCTGCTGGGGAGATCTATCTCATCTCCAAACAACAGACATTTCAGATACAGCTTAAGCAGCTCACGTGTATTTCTTCAGATGTAATCAGTTCAATTATTGCATGAAGCAGGCTCTGTCGACTGTCCATTTCACCATCAGATGCCAAGATCTCCAAGGATGGTTGGTTGATTTTGTCTTGCAACATGAGGTCCAGTTGAAGCTTCAGCTCCTGTGACAAAAAACCAATTCAACAGTCACATCTAAATACAATAAACACCATTGGCCGCCAGCTATAGCTGCAAAACCATCAAAGGGACATGGACAACAGTTTCTACGGAAATCACACTTGCATACAGTGAAAACCTTCAAATTGTGGAACTCGCTTTCGAATTGTGAAAACCTTCGAATTGTGGAACTCGCTGCCAGTAAAATTAAGAGACTGTGCGAGTCTAAACACTTTTAAAATGAACTGTCGCGCTTATCATTTTAATAAAGTATAATGTATTGGTAAACTTCAAATTCCACTATTAGGCCTACATTTTAGCAAGTAGTTGTAGATAGTACTTTAACAAATATATATTGATAGCAATTGTTTTTAAAGTAGATATAGATATACAGTTTAGGAAATAACTGTAACATATTGTAGTTTACTCAATTTTAGTTAATTACTAGTTCATTTTTATTTCGTTGTATTGCAAGTGATTTGAGTGTTGTGAGGGCCCTGAGTGAGAGAAGTCACTGACTTATCAGGTGCCCCTCAGGAAATAAAGATTATGATGATGATGATGATGATGAAATGAAGTCTAAAGTACTATTACTTTATACGTGTTTACTAAATCCACATTTTTAAACAGTTTTGTACCAAATGTAGCTTAACAGAGCATATTTTGAGCACAAAGCACACATTGTTCAAACGGATAACAAGTCTGGGTTTTGACTGATATCATAACCAGATTCAATTGCTTGTTTGACCGTAATACTGCCAATGTGCTTCAAATGCATTACGTTCTATAATGAGGATGACAGTCTTTCGGAATGACAACTTTGGTGAAATACAAGCGTTGCTACAGTCAATGCTGTACCAGCGGCCACCTCTATTCTATAGAGCAGCCACCTATGTATAAAGGCCACTGTGACTCTCCATAACCCTAAAATGACACTTCATCTAGAAATCAACTTGGACACTGAAAAACTATTTCTAGACAAGAATTGTTTTCTTGTTTCAAGTATCAAATTTCTTGGAACAAGACTTGATTTGTAGAAGAATGTCACAATCTACCTTAGATTGTGTTCCAGAATTCTTTTGGAAACGGTAGATGAAGGCAGCAGATGGACTTCCAATCAATGTATTCCACATTACACGAGTTACTCTCCAATCAATAACTGAGGAGTCCTTCTCAGGAGCTCCCTATTTATACTGTTTACAAAGACTATGCAGAACATTCTAGAATAATTAACACTTACATGCAAATGACATCACTTTCTATTTATAAACATCTAGAACCTTCTATGACATCACATCTAAAAATATCTTAATGTAGAATATTCCCATTACATCATGTCTAAAAATAGCTCAATCTAGAATGCTCTGATTACATCACATACTAAAAATAAATCACTGATACCAATCCTTCTAGAACATTCTACCATATTCTAGATTTGTTACAAAGAACAATGGCAATATTAGTACTTAGCTTAGTAATTTTTGGCTTACAGCGTGGACAAGTATTTTTTACTAGACTTAGGAATAGTATTGCTCCAAATGAGAAGTTTTGTTCTAAAAACAGGAACAATATTGTTTGCAGTGGATATAAAGGGCACATGTCTATAAAGGTCATTTTTCTCAAGTCAAAAAGGTGACCGTTGTAGACAGGTTTCACAGTAGGAAATTAAATAAGAGGAATGTCTTGTGTGTTGTTATAACTGACCTTGACTAGCGTCACGACCTTCTCACTTGCATGAAACTTGATCCAGTTGTCAACTTGCACCATGTCACGACCCTCCTCCGTTACAGCCGTGATGTCATTCCCAAAGAACAGCAGAGGAAATGGAGAGACCATTGTGGTGTCATAAAGGTAAATCTGCAATAAGCAACGATGGAGAAATAACCAACTTCGATCCATATTACATTTCGTCCGCTGCATCATTGTACATGTTACAGTCGTGCAGCACATCTGTGAGGTGAATAAAAAGCTACTGGCATCAAGGAACACGTACACTGGTAATACCTCATGCATCCGTCCATTTCTACTTACTGGGGTCAAGTTGGAAACTTTCAAAGTTTGAAACACAAGCAAAGGCAATGCTCAACATCTAAATGGCTGCCCTGGTAACTGCACATTGGTCTGTGAGTAGGTCGAGCCATGGACCATTATCAAAGCATATTCAAGTGTAAGAATTTGGCTCCCATATGATGCAACTAGTAGTTTCAGTCACCAGTCCAAGCGGAAGATGAACCCAGCAATCCGGATCAAAAGCCTAATCATTCCACTGCTTGGCTAAGAAGCCTTTCGCCCGCCTGCAAAAGGGTCTAACCGTGAATTCCAGTAATTTTGTTACCTTCGAGGATTTCATCTTGTGATGGTAAGCTAGCCAATGACATTGAAAAGCCGTCACTTCCGAGTTGACAGATTTAGGATGAATGTGAACTACTCCATCCTCGCGAGTTCTCAGTTTTGGTGGCCTTGAGAAAATTAAATGAACCAACACATTTCTATCAACAATTGCAATGAATCAGAAGTTAGCACCTGTGAGAGAATATCGTGCAGACATTGTCAGAATCATGTAGACTATTAGCTTTAAAACCAGATGATACAGGTACACTGAAACCTGTCTATAGTGGTCATCTTCTGGGACTTGAGGAAAATGACCTTATAGACACAGGTGGTCATACTGTCCAAATTGATTTCTATAGAAAGTGTCATTTTTAGGTTACGAAGAGTGGCCTTTATACACAGGTGGCTGCTATATAGAGGTGGCCACTAATACAGGATTGATTGTAGCAGCATTCACTCTCTCTCTCACTCAGTTCAGATGGCTCACAAAGAACTGCTGTGCTGTGAGCAAAAGTGAGCCGCATCCACTCAAACCTGTTTTATTTATTAAAACAACGTTGACATCCGTCACAAGGCAGCCAGGGCAACTATTAGCTGTCAAATATTTAATTCTAATCAAATTATTTATTATTCCAAAATCACAATCCAAAATTCCACAATCAATTGTAGTTACAAGCAAGCTGTTTAAAATAGTTAAAAATAATAGGACTTAATGTTTAGATTTTACAAGCGTAATCTAGGAGAAACAAAAGCGCCCTGGTGTACATCGATTATCGACTTCGAAACAATAAGGGCTGTATGATTGCAAAGATGACATCTTCTAGCATTAAATTTTCATCATGTATGTGGAGAAAAAATGTGTGTAATCATTATTTGCTGTTCTTTTTTGCTGCAGAAAAGATGTTGGTATTATTATCTTATAAATATCACATCTCAGAACAATTGTTTAAATTAGTATCAAGGTTTGAATATAAGACGTCAATTTGTAGTCCCAGTTCGAGAGAATAAAGCCTCAGCAATGCTGTCATTGCAGACAAGTTGACTTCGATTAAGAGGCATTAAAATTTGTGAAATTAAATCATTTTCAGAAAAATGCCTGGGAATTCTTATCCTTTGCTATAGGTTGACAGCACTTCCTTGAACAAACTACAGAAGACTCTCACCGTTTGAAGTTGTGTCTGTGTTCAACTTTGGCAAAATTAGGATACAACCCGGCACAAATCACTGCCTTGATGAGTTTGGTATTACCTGAAATGTAAATCGACAGCGTAATTATAATTACATTACATATGACATCTGTTATCAGATTGACTTCTCCATTTGGGATTCATGCTAGTTGACATCTTCCTTGTGTGATGACACCAGAAAATGGATTTGTTTGAAGCCCATTCAACTGTACTATTTTCCAAGACGTCTAACAAGCCAGAATGCTTAGCCATTTCATAGCTCTGTGACTAAAGCCTCCGGCCACACCATCGCTAAAATGTAGGTGAGTTGCGAGCTGCGATGGACACAACAATAGACCCGAGCTACTCGCGGCGAGCAATAAGTGTGAAGATCGCTCGCTCTGCATGTACAGCTCAACACCGTGAGTGAACGCGAGTAGAATTCATAGCTGTTGGTGATTGGTCAAATGTAGACAATCAAGTGCGCAGAACAAATGCGCTATTGCACACATGTATTGCAATGTCAAAATTGGGCAGTGAACTATGTAAATCGGTCTCTCTGATATTGAGGGAGGGAATGATTTCATCTGTCACAGGATTGCATAATAAAAACAATGCACCAAAATGATAGCAAGCAAAGCACAACAGATGAAGATGAAGAACAATACTGCATTTGTATATACATTATGGTATTGTTCATGGGAACAACCCGTTCTTCCTCTTGCGAGTACAGTGTTGACACATTGATTTGTACAGTTTTGGGTTACATGCAACAGACATATCACTACCATTGAAATCACGATACAACAAATCACTAAACAAAACAGTCTGTCTAAAGCCACGACGATGCAAGCCCGACGGCTTCCAGCCCAACAAATCGTGAAGCGGTTGGGGCGTTGTTCGACTGCATTTGAGTTGATCCATGGTGATGGTAGCATGCACAGTGATAGGACTGTTGAGCATGGAAATACTAGAGGTAGTGGCCTTAGGAGATAGGTAAGAGGGATCTGAATCGTAACCACATAAGAAGCTACAATCCATATGACCATATCTACATTTCCCAAACATCTGTTTATTTGTATGTGTATATGCATGTTACGTTCACAACTTGGCACCTGCTATTCATGAGCAAGTACCAGTTTGCCATGCTCACCGCTAAGTCGATTGCTGGAAGGATGTAACGGATCTTTTGACTTCAGAAATCCAATATCATACAGCATTTCAGTAAACTGCTTCTTCATTCCATTAATCAACTACAAGATCAACACATAAATAAAGTCAATTAATGAACATCTAGCTTATCCTATATTATACTACTAATAACGTCTTTGTCTGTCCCATGTAGAAGGGGGATCAAGGACGTTGTTGAGTTACTACTGGCATTCGCAACCAGGGTAGACCATTGCTTTCTGTCCATTGCAGTTATTGTGAGACTTCTGGTAGATTCTCCGATGCTGGATAGATCATTTTGCAGCAGCTAGTAGAAGGTGTGGTGGAGTGCATCGCCCTGCCTCCAAGACTCACTCGGTTGACTGCTGATGTGTACACTCAAACCTGTATTAGCGGTCACCTTTATAGAGCAGCCACCTGTGTATAAAGGCCACCCTTCATAACCCCCAAATGACACTTTCTATAGAAATCAACCTGGACCGAAAGGCCACCTGTCTATAAAGGTCATTTTATCTCAGGTCCCAGAGGTGTCTGTTATAGGCAGGTTTCACTGTAGTACTATGGCGAGTGGTATCTTTGGTCACTGGATTGTGTGGCCGATTAAGGTTTAGCTTTTGAGATGCATTAAAACACAACTTGTGAAAGAGTGACCGTGCTAGGTTTATCGTTGTCTGGTAACTGCATGGCTATGAGGTTGGTCAGAGGCCACCTGCCGTACAAACAATGACCATACATGGGGTATGTCATGACTTTAGTTTAACTTTGCCTAAATATTATGAAGCCACCACTTGAAAAATCTGATCTCAGAGGCATCGTCGTACCTTTAACGTGTGGCCAGATAAGAAGTTATCCCAGCAGTACTGTCGCTCTGCAGAAGATCCATACTCTTTGGCATTTTCCCAACCCTTTGAAAAAAGTACACAGTCATCGTACTAAAGCTATACACAACCAAGCTGGCAAGACAAAAAAATATAAAATATGATGCTTACAAAGCAAAAGAAAACCAAATACGATTTTCATTTTGTCCATTGATCGATAACCATTCCCTTCCATATGGCTGACATATTTGAAGAACATCGTCAATACTAACATCATATTCACAGGTTACTATCTGGATGACATATTTTGAACATCGTCATTACTGAACAATAAAGATATTTACGGCATACCTGGAATGCATTGATAAGCATCAGATGATCACTAAACGATTCATTTGCCAATTTAAGTCGCACTCGGTCAGCTTGCTTCTGTTTTTGCTAAAAAGAAAATTTATGATAGATATGATTAGTTATGGCCTTGCTGTTGGTGACGGTCATCATAGCAGATTCCAAGTTTTCAGTCAAGCAAGTCCCACTTTGCCTGTATCTTAGCATCCAGTGAACTTTTGGTGAGAAGTCCGACTCCAACTAAGCTACCCGATATTTCTCAAGCCAATAGCGAAATAACAAAACATTGACGTAAACAAAATGTATACAGATAATACTGTGAAACCTCGTTAATATCAATATGGTTTTCCAGTCATAAATTGTGATAGTACGCGAATAGTAAGTCACTACTAGTGACATTAAGCGGTACGAATAGTTGGTTTTGACAGATCTTGGTTCTCAAATTGAAGTGATATTAAGCGGATTGTGACATTAACGGAGGTGATATTAACGGGCTACATTGCATAAGATTATAGCTGCATACAAAGGCAATAAGTAACTCGCTTGAGCAGCGTAGTATCACACTCCTGATCCACTTACCAGAGGGATGACGAATGGATCTTTGAATCCTAAACTTGATGCAATGATCAGGATCGGATTGAGGCAAGAGAACATCGCACCAAAGAGCATCATCTTTCCAACTTTAGGGTGCACTGGCAATGACGCTAAATGATACCCAAGAGGAGTGATACTTTCATCTTTTTCGAGGCAGTTCTACAAAAAATAAAATAAATTAATACAATGCAATCAATGACGAAGAAATATGGATAGCGCCGTCTATGACCTGATGTCTGGCGGCACTGACATCACCACAGTCACCCAGTTGTGCCAAAACCGACCTGGTATATTGTTTCGATGTAGTGGATCTAGCTGCTCTTGTACTAAAGCATCACAATTGAGACTAAATGTGTGTGGCTCTTTCTCTGAGTTGACTAAAATCAGCAAAATTGGTGGAATAAAGTCTGCATGATAGAAGATAGCATGTTTCAGCTTCAAAGCGCTACTGCCACCAAATTCGATATTTCACATGTGGATAGAGCTCGATAAGAAAATACAATTGGCAAAAAGAATGTTTCAACTGAGACATCGAGAACCAGAAATATCGAGTTCTGAAAATCGACTTCTAAGAATATTTACTACCCGTGAAAGGAGGGCGAAGGTGGGAACCCAGGTTGAATTGCTAACAAAGTTAGTGCAGGAAATTTCCCTTTCTTCGACTCAAAATTCACACAGCCGTTCTCGCGCATTTGGGAGAATCCATTCTGACAGAAAGTAATCACATATTTATAGGCTTGCTCTTTGCCGAAAATTGTTGCTGCTTTGACGGAACTCGCTTCTCGAATTCTCGAGTGGCTGTGGTCAACTTTCCTCATCTCGCATCCTGGTCAAAAACAACTACGCTATTGCAAGCATACAATGAGACATTTCGTTGTATGAGCTACGCTTGTTCTTGAACTATAAAACAGGCTTGATGACCAGTTGCTTCAAAGTATGCACTAGTATTGCTCATATTAGTCATCTGGGGATTCCAAAGACCTGCATTTTCATTTCAAGTAAGACCCTTCAAAAAAAAATTAATTTCCCTTGATAGATGGTCAAAATGCCTACAAATCTGGATAAATCTCAGTCGAAGAGCTCAAGAGCTGCCACACAACGATACCTTTATTGCTTTGTTCCCTGTTGCAACAAAATTATGGCAAAGGAAATTATTTATTTGTGTTCCTAAAAAAAGTGAGAAAGAATGAAGTAGTTCTAAGCAGCTTGACAAGCGAATCAGGAAACGGCAACTTAACTCGTTTCTGCAATTGTAAAGACCACTTTAGTGTAAGATTATTCATCGTATTCTTGATACAGTCAAACCTGTATTGACGGCCACCTCTATAGAGCAGCCACCTGTGTATAAAGGCCACCTTTCATAGCCCAAAAAATGATACTCTATATAGCAATCAACCTGTACAGAAAGGTCACCTGTCTATAAAGGTCAGTTTTCTCGTGTCCCTAAGGTGACCGTTATAGACAGGTCTCACTGTATGTCAATTATTTTCATACGTATTTTGAGAGCGGCTATCTATTCTCCATTTGCCTTTGTGCTATTTTGTTCAATCTTTTTGGCTGTGATGTTCTGTGCTAGTTGGAAGAGGACACGAAGAAATATATCAAATTTACTTCAGTTAATGGTAGCAGAAAAATAAGAAAGAAGAGAGATGCTGTTCCCACCAAATTTGATTGCCAAGGCACTGTACGGTCCAACGTGTCAAACAATGCTGGACAGTAACAACGATCAGCTGCAGCAAAGCGTCCAAGGAAAGGGATTGTACAAGTCAGAAATACATTTTGCATTAGCCATCTGAATCGAGCTTTTGTATTGTCATTCTAAATTTTCAATCTGTAACGACCTTATTTTGTTTCCCTACAGGAAATCCTTTCTGATTTTATAAAAAAGTGCAGCTAATGACAGCACAATGAGCTGTTATTCGTCTGCTACTGGACCTGAGCATACTTTGAAGAATAACTTTGACATTTAACAGAGTTAATATTGTATGCAACACATTTCAGCAAGGCTTGTAAGGATCAATGCTTCCACAAATCGAAGCCTGAAGAGCTTGCCCCTTCTCAAAGTCGGTCTGACTCTGAGTCTGAAATTGATGAAAAGAAAACTCTGATCCTGATTCGCCCTGCCCTAAAATCGGTGATCGGTGTGATCGCGGTGAGGTGCGGACGTGTTTTGGCGCGCTCCGCACTGAGCGTGTTTTATTGCTGGTAATAATCTGC
>OFHS01001183.1:0-30355 GCA_900245855.1 Calvadosia cruxmelitensis
AATGAAATAAATTCTGGATCTTCAAGTTTTGCTGGGAGACCATTAACATTCCAGAATCCAACCTTGAGTGCTGGGTTTGCCATGATTTGTGACACTAGATATGTAAATAATGTATATACTTATAGATTACTCATACATATACTCATACATATATACATACATACATACATACAGACACTTGTGAAATAGAGATATAGACTAGCTGGTCCGCGCTGCTGACGCAGCTGCTTCCAGCGTCATTGCTTCGCATTTGGGTGGATACTAATTAGCCAAATACAAATCACAGTTTTTGCTTTACAGTGCTCACAAAGCAGTATCTCCTACCTGAACATAGCAAAATCAACTTTAAGAACATTATAAATCATACAAAGACATCCAGAACGTATGTAATTGAGACGTGGTCTCTCAGCACATGTGGTCGCCCAATACAGGTTTATTGAATACGGCATGTTTATTGATGGAAATGAAAATATTTTAATAAATTAGCCACAAAGAAGATGTTTAAACAAATAACAAGATTAAGCTGCAATACTTGTGGCTTATTACAACATTTGTGGACAATAGCTGTTTATTCTTTGTTCATGGGCGTCCACAGGCTTTTAACATATCACGCTATTATTGGTTTGACTTGACATTTCCTATATTTCCTATGCAGCTATAAAACATAATTCGTTTCCAGATTACAAACAAAGAGGATAGCCGAGTACTTGAAATGAATCAGATTGGTCAACATATTGACAGTCCTAATTATCTAATTGTAAATGCTACCATAAACTGTCAGACATAATTAAACTATAAATCTATTTACAAGCGGTGAAAAGCTTTGTGAAGCCACTGAAGCACCATGCCATCAATCCTTCCCAAAAACAATTGGCTTTTTCCTTACTTCGTGTTCACAGAAACGATAGTCATAAGCTATTATGGCTTCAAATAGAAGCAACTGTATTTGCTACGAAACGAGAAATGATAGAACGGCCCTTTAATACTGTAGGAATATCACAGGAAATATAAAATAGTTCTTCGAAGCTTTGGCTGGTATTTCCGATAAATTGATGGTCAGGCGGCCACTTTAGAGGATTATTTCTCTGCATGGTCCTTCAATTTTTTCGAGAAATAAATTTAGAATTGTTTTTTTGAAATGGCCTCTCGAAAATACTTTGACTTAGGTCTTCTCATTCGAAAAGATTTACGATATCACCGTTAGGATAAAGCGAGCCAACTTTTAAAATATAGATGTTCTACAAACTACAATGCGAATCTGTAAGAAACGTCTAAAATATTCACAGCAATTATTACTACGGAAGAATATACGCAACCGGTAACTTCTAGCATCACTGAGACACTGATTGATGAAACAGAACCAGTCTGCGGGGACATTGCGACCCATTTAAAAATAATAATTCATGACATCCAGTGAACAAAATTATCCATGTAAAAACTCAAAGAAACCACGGCAAACTCATAGAAATGAAGCACTATAAACGTTTCAAGCTGTAAATCGTTTTTTCATGTTACGTTGAAAAACACTGATAAGAGAAGCGGACAGCATTTGCCATTTATTCTGTGGATTTCGAAGTGCTAGCAAGCAGCACTTCAACAACACTGGAATGCAACAACATATAGCTTCAAACAGGGGCGGATACAGGGGGGTCTGCTATTGCTCATGACATACGTATCTTCTGCCGTGAAATGACGTAATGCCTTAATTTCGCTCTTGGCTGCAGTTCTCTGTTTCGTGGCAAACCCACAGCGCAGGCCGCAAGCCGAGAGCTTCGCCAGTGACGTTTGATCGGCACTTATGCGGTTTAGCTTGTGTTGCAGCAGCCGTGAATCACCGATCAATCATAGAACTGCTGTGCCAGCTGACTGGATGACAATCAGAGGCTTTCACAATTGACATAGATGGAAGACAATTGACATGGCTTTTATGTTGCCTTTGATTGGCTTACTGTCAAATTTCGGAATCAATCTTGGCGTTTAATTGGTTAAAAATCGAATATGGCGACGCTTTACGTAAATCTATTGGTCGTAGAACAATTGACATAGTTGGCCAGATTTGAGCCATTTTGAGAGCACAAGAGCCAGCCATCGTTGGAAATATTGCGCGGCGCTCTCGCTTTGTTTCAAGGCCGTGAGCCGTCTGGCAGGATTTGGCTGTACAATCTTCACCGTAATTTATTCGGATACAAATGGCATCTGAAGACACCATGGACAATAACACAAACATCTAGCAAGGCTTGCATTCAAATTATTTTGTTGCTCGTGGACAGATGCTTGACTTGGAATTTACACATTCGTCAGCCCACATTTCTAGTTGCATGCAGAATGATGATGTGGGTACTCTGCGACTGCTGTATGACCTCATTTGTGTTATTACTTCTGCTGAGTAGCTATTGAGAGACGTCGACTCTGCGACAGTTCTTGGTTGCTGCTATCTTCGTCACCCACGTCGCTCACGTGGCTGTTTGTTACATCAGTTTTTCGTCAAAGCACGTGTTCGTTGCGCTGCCTTGAGCGAAAACACTTGTCAGGTTATTCCTATTTCCTGACTATTTTGGCAGAGTCTTCGTTTATGACTCACGGTTACTATGGTAACGTGACGTCTATGCTATGAGAGGGGGGAAACGGAGTGTTCTTTTTCTTTTTTTTTCACAAGCTCACATCATCTATCTTGCGCGTACTACAGTAGGCTGCTTTGTGAGAAAGACTATAGGAAGACAATGACTCGACTAAAGTTGAGCAATAATATTCCAGGAGAGTGTAGGGAAATGCTGTGAATCAATAAACATCCTTTGCGTGAAATTTCTTTTGTGGACGTTAATCGACTTTTGCTTGACACGCTTCAAGAGCGACAATAGCGGTGACGTTGTTGTCGTCTCACTACGATTTCTGTAAAGTGTAAACAAAAGTGTTTGCTCGCGGATATAACACGGGTAAACCGAACTGAACAATTGCTCTGATTTGGTCAGCAAATAGGCTAAAAACAACACATGTATTTATATAAAGGATTTTGAAATTTCAACCACAAAGATACAGTACAACAGCTTTAAGGGAAAGAGTCCACTGTCATGGTTAGCCAGAAGAGGTGTCCGCTTAACGAAGGTGTCGTTAATTAAGGCAGGTTCGACTGTATTTTATGTCTTATGTTATTTACGTTGTAAAGATTATATGGATGTATTATCGGTGAGTCATGCTCCGAGAGCTTCTATGTTTCTGATCGCTATTCCCAAAAAAATAATTGTCGACCTGACTCAGCTGACTGTTGTTTTCGTGAGGCTTGAACAACAGTACTGTAGTAGAAATAGCCAGCCAACCGGCCAATGAATGTCGCTCGCTTTTTTGAGTTTGAGTTTGATTTATTTGTGAAAAATATTTAAATATAATTGACAGGCAAGCACAGGAAAGTAATGATACTTACACTAGACGTGCAGCCTAATAATATTTGCAAAACTTGGATAAATTAATGTCATGTAAACGACATTTAAACAAATACAAAGATCCCGCGTTGTTGATACTGTACAACCTGCATATGATATAGTATACGTGTGTGTATCTTTGTATTTACATATTAATTTGATAATGAAATACAGGTCGCTGCACTTGTTGCTATAAACATTTTCATTTTGGGAGACCTTCCTGTTAGTACCATCGCATTGTAGTGTGAAGCCATCTATATCAGTTTTCGTTGGTCAATAGATTTCCAATAACACTGGCCTGATTTTTGTATCGAAAAAGCTCAAATGTAGAAGGATTTGAGGTCAAGATATCAAGAAAAAGCCAGGAGCTTCCGGGGGCTTTGCCCCTGGTCCCCCACAAGGGCGCTGCCCTGGACCCGCTGGGGCCTTTAGGCAGCCCCAGACCCCCGGCCCGAAATGGAGGTGCTTCGCACCTCCCCTAATTGGGTTCCAATTTTAGACATACGTATTTAAAATCCTGTGTCTGCCCCTGGCTTCAAATTATATCCGTAAATATATTTCATAGAAAGCTGTAAATATTCATAATATTGTTTTGGAACACACCGGACCAACACCAAAATATTATTCATGCCATCAACTACAATTTCAATGACGTCCAGTCATAATTCATGACATGCTGTCTACAAAAGTATCCATAAATACTGTAAACTCGAGACAACCACGGCAAACTCATAAGAGAAAAACAGTGCAAACGTTTCAAGTTGTAACTCTTGTATTTTACGTTACGCTGTGAATTTCGAATGCTAGCAAAAACCATTTCAACAACACTGAAGTGCAACAACTTATAGCTTCAATTTGAAGACGTAAATATGTTTGATATCAAAGCTATATATTTATATGATATTGTTTTCAAAAACAACGGACTGACTCAAATTGACAATTCATGCCAGCAACTACAAGTTCAACGAGAAATATTGTTTAAAAAGCCAAGGAATTTCCGAACCAATGCAACACCATTGACAATAATTACCAACGGAGCCGTAAACGTTCTTTTAATACCAATTTTTCTCTTTAAAATTGAATTAGTCATGAATAATTCAAAATAAATCATTGAAGTCTAACGAATGCAGCTTCAAAGTACAATTGATTGATTGGTAGTTATTAACTATATTATCCAAAATACACAAACATAACAAAAGTAAAATGTTTAAAACTCATCTACAGTATAATAGTAATGTATAACTATACATACAGTCTCAGTTACTAAACCGTATTCTAATTCTAATTTCGTCATGCGCCAAATGCCCGTCGGCGCTCTGTCGATGCAATCCGAACAGATCGGCGGACATCGACTTCCTGTTGGGCTTCTACCACAGCAACTCGGTTCATTGCATGGTCCAGCAGGCCTTCTACAGTCTCGTCGCACAGCCGAGCAACTGCGCTTGCAAAGCGTGCTCGTGGTCTTCCAGGGCCTCTTCTTGTTTCCTCTGGCAGCCCTCTGAACAGATCTCGTTCCAAACTTCCACGTCTTGCCAGATGAGCGAGCCATGAGGATTGCCTACGGATGACGTCGCATGCGCGGAAACACCAGCGATTCCCGATTCGCTCATCCAGCTCCGCGTTTGAGATATGGTCTCGCCAACTGATGCCTAGTAACTCTCTCCAGACTGACCTACCAAACGCATCAAGCCGTTGTACATCCGCTGCCATACATCGTATGCTACTGTAATATAGCTGGTTATGTGTATACTTCAGATTACAGAGTGTATAAGGAGCAATATATATCAACATCATAAATGATCTTAGGCTTCATTCATTGACCTAGACTGAAGCATAGTATAGGACTAAATCTCAAGCCCCAAATATGCAGATGTTGGCAGTTTAGTCCACATTAAATTTTTTCATTATAAATCTTTATTCATCTCATAACATCTTATCATACTGAGCTATAACTAAACTTGCATAATAACAGATTAACAATTTAGTCTTCTCCACCTAAGAGAAATGGAAATGTCATAAATAGGATAGCAACCATACTGAACGTGCATATGCGTAGATCCTCTTTTGAGAAGTATTTACTAATCACCGCAAACGACCTCTTTTTGGACGGTAAGATCCTCTTGAGCCGGCGACTTGGGTTCCTTTTTGAAGCGTAGAGGCGAAGATGGAGGCTTTCTCATTCCAATGATTCCGTCACATAATTATAGTTGATCGACATGTTGCTGGTCCCACGACAGGGAAAGATGGCAGAGTTCTATGGAGCACACATGGTCGTTGGTGCCAGAGCTCTACTCCCTGAGACACAGCGTAGATAACAGGACAGACGGAGTTGTTAACACAACGATATGCAGACGGGAAAGGTAGTGACTACAAAATAACGCGGGTATATATTTATACAATTACATAACAACACTATGACGACATCAAGTTCACACTGACCGCGTTTACCGCTACATTACCCTCATTATGCATAATTATTTTCAAATTCAACTTCATAGAAGACGGCTCCAACTATAAAAATATTAGTGTTGACATGATCGTTGATTTGTCGCTACCATGATCCGCTGAGACGCCACAGACAGCCTGCGTAGGCCCCTGAAGAGTATCGTAAAAGAAACAAACGGCAGTTCAGGTCAAAATACAGAAATAAAATGTTTCTTTTCAAAGTATTGTAGTGATTCAGAAACCAAACTGTTTTGAAATAATAGGTACATTATTTATCAGAATCATCCTCGGTGTGGTCGACTGTTGTTGATCTGGTACCAACAGAGCACCTTTGCCGAAGGAACGCATTGAAGCTGTTATCACATCCACCGCAATGACCATCAGCAATAATACGTTGATGCTGTACACTATACCAGCTGAAGCATTAAAGCTACCAGAGCATATCTGTTTTGACCCTTTCTTTTCTTTTTTCTCTCTTCTTCTTTGTTGTAAATTTTGTTTTACATCTCACAATAGATAATTGGTGTTAAGTAATTAATTATTCATGTGGAAAAGTTGTATCATTCCCTTTTCCTGCAACTAGCATAAATCTTACTGTGGCTGCAGGAGGTAAATAAGTTCGTATGTAGTGAATAGATCTGATAAACTGTTAGTCCTCTAGCATATGAGACAGTGGGACATTGGAGCCGGCTTCTGACGATTTCATCATAGCAATTTGAAATGACATCCAGCTGAGTAAGAGAGAAGAGGACACAATTTAGATTCTTTTCAAAGGATATCTTGGTTATTCCTTCATACTATACACTGGTTCTTTTTCTGGCGGTTTTCTAGAAAATGACATTTTTTACAGTGGATAATGCGCCATATACTCTGCCAAATTGAAGAAAAGGCATTTAAATCTAAAATGCATGTAGTGAATGTCTGTCGTATAATGTAAATCCTCCTCGATCCTCGTTTCTATGCAATCTCATTTTCCCTGTAACTTTGATTGCACACTTGTAATCTCGTTTCCGTGTTCATTTGAATGACTATTGCAACTGAGACTAATTTTTCTACCTCGTAATCTCATTTACATATTAAACTATTCTGCATGTTTAATTTCTCCTTCTCTTAACTTCGCTCATTCTCTGTAAATAATCTTACACCTGTCAATCAATGTCGACCTCATCCGAATAATTTGTATAATTATGTGTTCTATATAAATGCTTTGCTTTGTGAAAATATATTCAGATTTTCGTCAGTGACTGAACGGTTGTGTTCTTTTGGCATTCGCTTACATCGAACTGGTTGTAGTACCACAGTGAGCTCTTTAGTTTCTTTTGTTTACAAGTAGACCGATGGAAGAGCGATTCGATATTGTTGGCATATTTTGTTATATTGCACGGACAATTTTGCTATGAACAATAAAAGCAAAATTGACACTTTTCCATGGTCAAATCCTCTCTCGTCAGTCGAGGTGGGTTCCTTTTTCTTTTCTTTTTTTTACAAAAGTAATTCTGGTAAAAATGCCTGATATAATATAATTAATTTCTAAAAGATTGAAAACGATAAAATTACTCTAGAATGGTTCTCTAGGTGGGTTCCTCACACCTTTATTACTTATCTTTTCAAAACTTGATGAAGATTAGAATACATGTATAAATATGAGAATGAATCTTATTGAAGTGATTAATGGATGTTTTGTACTAATATCGGTTTAGACCTCGAAAGCCGCATTTACTATTTCAAATAAAACGACGCTGTAATCTTAGTATTCTTTCATAGCATTTGATAAAGTCTTATGAGATAGATAAAACGCTTAACTAAATCAATAGTGATAGAAAGTAGTATACATTTTTTTCCAATGATCAAGTGGCATCTCCGAACAGAGCTTTCTGTAAATTACATTGTCCCAGCACGTAGTATGCGGCTGATTATGCTACAATGGTGGGCTTGGAGTCCAGTACTGGCAACCAGGTTAGATTACTAGTTTGTTTAACCATGGCGTGGTTTTAGACAAATAGCAGCAGGTTTTTTACGATTACGGTACGTGACCATGCTCAGAAACATGTTTACAAATGCAAACAGCCGGACTTCGTTACGTTGCTCGATCGATGTTGTAATCTCAACAGGTAATTTTGTACAAGCGTTATGTTTACTGTGTTTTACGATTATTTTTATCAAAAGAACAAGCTTGCATGAAGTCACATCCCTTATTCAAGTAAGATGCTTTGGAACGCATGCATTTAATACACATTTATAGCCTTTAGCACATGTTTTCTTTATTTATACATCCTCTACAATGAAGTTTACTTTTGCAGGAGCCTTATTCATGGACCGGGACTAAAGCGTAGTCCAGGACTAAACGTCTAGTCTGGACTAAATTGCTACAATTTGTATATGGAACTTCGAAGATTTAGTCCTGGACTATACGCTTCAATCACGGTCCATAAATGAGACCCCTGGTATAGTACATGATATCAATTAGTCCTGCTAATATGATATCTGCCTTCAGCCCTAATTGTGAGTAAAACAAAATGTTGTTTTAATTGAGTCATCCAGTATCACTCACGTTGAAAATTGCAATCTCACATAATTACATGAACTATGATCCACAGCAAAAGTTTTCGAAAAGAAAAGAAGCCAAATGAGATGTTTAGATTATCTTTCTTCTTTTCTTTCCTTTACGATTGGCATCATATCAGAGCTTTGGAAAACGGCTGGTTTGCTCAATATTCGAAATACGATAGTCTAATCTCTTATCGAATTATCGAGTAATTTATTTAACTTGTTTTAATTGCAGAATGATAGAAAGAGCCGTAAAATGCACTATGGTGGAGTTCCTCTTTTGAAATTCTTTAAATGACCTCACAGTGACATATTTTCTTATCCAACGGTCAGAAAGCACTCTTTGTATTGAACGTTTAAATGAATGACTTGCGCTCTTGGTTTTAAGGCATACTTCGATGTTATTAGCATCTATTTCACAAGGGCATTTCATAGCGCATGGCTACTTTACAAATTGGTTGGCTTTAGAATTAGTGGAGCACTCACTGTTAGTTTGCATTGAAGAGTTTCCTTTGGGTGTAGCCAGCGTGCTCCACTTGGCATTCATTTATCAGAACCAGGTAATTGTGTCAATACTGTCACCCGAGATTTTTTCGGGCTAAATACTATTTTTTCTGTATTTAATAACATTCAAAGCAATATCTCTTCTATTTCCTGATAGATTCCTTAATAGTGTAGCTGGCGACTTACATATTTTAAATCGTTTTGAGAACCATGCTACTATTTCTTCTGATGTTAATGCATTTTTTGAATGGCCAAACAAATGGCAAATAAATATCTAGCATCTGAGAAATGTTTCGCTTTCTACGCCACAAGAAGAAGCCGATGCTTCCCTTACATTGTGAATGTTATCAACGTAGAACTCTTAATAATTATAATATGTTGAAATTTCTAATTTGTAAATGTCATAGTTTAATATATTTTTGGCTATATTGTATTTTTTAGCATTTTACGTTTATTAGGCAGAACGTGTCGGATTACTGTGAAGTCACAAGGGTTTGCAAACAACTGAATACAACTACATCACAAGAAAGCATGGCTTTATCAGAAATTCTAAGCTTTTTTAAGTGGCATTAAAATGCCATAAATTTTGTCAATGCCATAATCCGACCGCGGCATGAGATCACCCAACTATCTCAATTTGAATATGTTGACTAATAGGACATTTTTAATATTTTTTAAATGCACATGTTTCTCTTTCTGTATAGGTAAGACGAAATCGGAAAGATGAGGTTGTGCTTCTTGATAGCAAGTTCTCTGGCCGTGCTTCTGCTCCTTGATCCTCTGACTGCAATGAAGAAAAGCAAGCATACAAAAAGAAACGTGAAGGTCACTACAAAAGGAGTTGACCATCTGAATGGTGATCCACTTATTACCAAGCAAGACATGAAAGCACTGAAGAAAAAGATTAAGGAAAGGATAATGCAGAAAGAAGGAAGCATCTTGACCGAAAGGGACATAATAAAGATGAACACAGAATCCAAGAAAGCTTACGATGCAGTCAAGCAGATATTGATCCGACTGCTGCTAATATCGGGAGCTGCAGTCCTCGGTGCTCCTGTTGGACACGTGGCTGCAATTTTTATTGTACTACTTGACCTCATCATCTCAGAAAACAAAAAGAGCGTCTGGCAGACAGTGATGCATAAGGTAGATGCAACAGTCACAGACGCAATATCCGGCTACCACTTCAACAGAACAAAGGAAGAATTCAATAAAATGAACACCATCAAACGGATCAAAGGTAAAAACCTCAATGCAGACAACTTGGTCACAGTCATCGCTTCAAGATACGTCATGCTACCCTACAACTATAATGACCTGGGTTACAGTGAGCCACTTGCAGCTCTTCTGCCGGCATGGATTGTGTACCTGGCAACTATGGGCTGGCAAGCACTGTCCAATCCTAATGTCAAAGTCGACAAATGCTTCATCGGTAAAGAAATGGTAATTTTTAGGGAACAGGTCGTGAAATCAGCAAAATCACAGCTCAGAAAACGCTACGAACGTATCAAGGGGATTGATGACTATGGAAAGAGTAGAGGGCTCCAATTTTGTCAGAATCAGTTAGCAGGAATGGTCTGTCAACATGAAACCATGTTGACATTCTTTGATGCATATGATAAGTCACAGCAGGATAAGAACCTTTTCAATGCAGAAAACATCTTCAAGGCAAAGAGAGGGGAGATGGTGGAAGCACTCATGAGGGTCATGGTTGAGCCTGTCAATGCATTTTTCAATCAAAGTATCTGTGGGGAAGGCTGTCCTTGTCCAAAGAATATCACAATGCAGGAAATAACGTACAGTTACCCGAAATCATGCTACGGAAAAACAGAAGACGGTAAAGGGTGCACACTACCATGTCATTTGTACGGATCGAGCTACAACTGGTGTCCTTACTTTGAAAGATGGAAGAAGGAGATGATGTCTGATCTTGAGCTCGGTGATGATTACAAAAAATGCACTCCGCCAAATTGGAATGAATGCATGCCTATACCCCCCGATTCTGAGTTTTCATCTGATATCAATTCCGGAAAGAAGGAATAAGCGCTCATCAAAAATTCGTACGAAAAACAACTGCAGTCATTCAGCCCTAAGCATCATCCGCAAGTATGCAATGCTAGCATACTAGTCAAGAGAAAGAATGGTGTACGTTGATGTTACAATGGTTATCATCAATTAAATCGTTATTGCAGCGTGTGTGTTCTATATCGCTCTACTCCGTTTTAACTACATCTTGTCTCTGCTAACTTTTTTTCAGATTTCCAAAAAACGGAGGATAGACCTTCGACTCACTTGCATGAGGGCTCATGATGTGGATAAGATTAAACAGCCCTAGTTATCTGAATAATTGCTACTATAAGCTGGCAAGAACAAGTAACTTTCAAGTCTTTTACAAAGTGTGTTCTAGCATGAATGGCAAAAATGGTAAAACGCTTCAACAACACCATGCAGAAGCACAGTGCCATATATCCTTCCCCACAACAACAGCTAAAACAAATCATCATTGCATCAGAAAGAAGCAAGTAACATTTAGTCATTTACTCCGGAAAGGCAAGTGAAACAACGGCTTTCTAATACGAATGCTAAAGGGCATATGTAATTATTCTATGATTTGGCTAGCATTTGCAATAGGTTGATGGCAAGGCCAGTTCAGATCATCACTTCTCTAAATGGCTCTCGTATTTTTACGAAACAACACATTAGAGTTGCTGTGTTAAAATGACCCTTTGCAAAATATTGCGACTTCTCTTTACAGTTTAAATAGAGTTACGGCATAACCAATAGAATAAAGCAAATCAACTTCTAAATAGTGAATATTTAAGGAACTTCTGTACTATTAAAATCGTTATTATTACGGGTAAATATACGCAACCAATAACTTGACATCCTTGAGGCAATGATTGAAGAAACAGTCTGCGGCAACATTGCGACGCGATTTAAAATATAATTCAAGACGTTCAGTCCACAAGTTTATTCATATGTAAACTCAAAGAATCACGGCAAAATCATCTAAGAGAAGCAAGTTTTAAGTTGTAAATCTTTTGTTTTAGGTTAAAGCACATTACTAAAAGAAACCTTGAGCATCAACACATGCTCCTCCCTGCGAGTTATGCGATTAAAGTTTAGCATCTTATGGACAGTATTTTGCTGTTTATTCGGTGGATTTCTTATACTAGCAAAAACCATTTCAACAACGCTGCAGGGCAACAGATAGCTTCAAATTAAAACGGCAAATATATTTTGTTTTAATGATTGTAATATATATGATGTTGTTTTGACAAACGCCTGATCGAATCAAATTGATAATTCATGCCGTCAACAAAAATTCCAATGAAAAATATTCTTAAACAGCCAAGGAAATTCAGAAGCAATGCAACACCGTTTCCAATAATTAACCACGAAGCAGTCCACGGTCTTTGAATGGCAATTTTTCTCGTATAAGTTGAAGTAGGAAATAAATAATTCAAACTAAATCATTGGAGTCCAATGAACGCAACTTGGAATCACAACAAATTGTTTGATATTGGATGCTACCTCTTGTTCCACAAGCCAATTCCTTAATAATATCCTGTGAACCTGAGTGAAATTAGTCTTGCATATGTATAAAACTTGTTGGCCGCCTCTCGTCTGCACAATAATTGTCTGTCGTGGTAAATCTGGTAAGTAGCGTTTCCATTCATCCTCACTCAGACTGACACTTCAACAATGCATGGGGGCTCGAAAGAGACTGAAATTTATTCTTTTCAAACCATTCGAGCACAACGGTTTGCCAAGGCAAGCACAGCGAGTTCGAGGTGCCCATTCCACAGCGATAATTTCATCAAACTTGCAGAGAACATAGCTCGGTGGTCTTTTGAAGAACTGCTCCTTTAGGTTTTGGCCAATTCGTATTATTCAACTTCGATCTGGCTCCGGAGCAAGCTAAATAACATCCCTTAGAACGTCTGCACAATTACCAACGCCTGTATTTGTCAGTCCATACTTGTAACTTAGTAGCAGTTGAGGCATCAGTAGTGCAATCTGATTTCCATGGCTTTACTGTTATCTCCTTGACCAGTATTTCCCAGAATTAGTCATTTTCCTCTCCAAATGTTGGTACTTCATCAGCAGCCGAATTTCTCCATCATCTCGAATTCCTTCAACGCATCACCTTGCAAACATAGGTGAAGGTTTTTGTTGAAGATGAAGACGTTTGCAGCGGCGTAGCCAGCGGGGGCGAGGAGGCGAGGGGGGCAGTCGCCCCCAATGCTTTAACAAGTCATAAATTAAACAAGGCGAGATCCGGTGAGAAACTAGTTCGGGGTGAGGGTAACTCTTTTCTGTAATATGAATATTACTGTCTTACTGTGAATGAATCTGGAATTTATATAAATATTTTACTGGATTCGAAACTGCAGTTCCTATGAGAACTCTAACGTGTTCTTGCAGGTACACCAACCCCCCAAAAAATTTCGGTACACCAACCCCCAAAAGAAATTTCGCCTCCAGTGGGGACTGGGGAAGCCGCTTCGCGGCTTCTGAGCAACCATTTCCCCCTCCCCGAAGATCAAAAGCTGGCTATGCCACTGCGCATTAGACATATCAAGCCGTCTTCCCTTCCCAAATTGCTGGTTTAAAACTATTTAATTTGCCTTAGCTAGCTTCACACATGTTAGCCTCGGTTCCAAATGTCTGCATAGTCTCTTTATTGACGGAAAATGGGAATGGCGCGTTGATCACTCAATTCGAAAGACAAAACAGCTAACGACTCACACCAGGGCACAAATGCGGATGCATTTTTTTTTTTATATAATTTTCTCTCTTGTATGTTGTTTTTACAGTTGATATGATCAAAATAAATCTATCTATCTATCTATCTATCTATCTATCTATATAGGTACTGAAGCTTTAATGTACGCTATTAACCGCAGTCAGTATAACTTCAGTTGCTAGAGTGTACTGTTTTATCTGAAGTTCCTGGAGTGCAAATTCTAAGGGTTCTATTTTGTCAAAATAATTTTCCACAGGATTTTAAATTTCAAGAGAGATTAAGATCATATCTTAACAACAGGTTATCAAGAAATGTATTTCTCTGGACGAGTTCTAACACGTTTCTCCTCAAAAATAAGAAGAAATTCTTACATTGTTGATTTGACATTTTGATATGAATATAAGAAAACATTTCTTGTCCCAGAATGGTTTTTGCTGTGTAATACTGGTAGAAAGTGGTACAACGTTAGTTTCACTTGGTGGCATCGTTGACAGAGTTTTCTTTGAACTAGATTTCTCCACCTCATATTATGCGACCGGCTGTATTAGATTAGTTGACTTCAAATGCAGTACAGGCAATTTGGTTAGATTATTAGTTTGTTTATCCGTCGAGTGGTTACAGATAAATAGGAACAGGTTTCCTTTGAATACGGTGTGTGACCATGACCAGAAACATGTTTACGAATTCAAACAGACTTCATTAGCTTGCTCGATCGATGTTGTATTCTTAACAGGTTGCTTTGTACATATGTAATTCTACGGCATTCTACGATTTCGATTTTTGGTTTAAAAACAAGCTTGCAGGAAATAATTTCAATTATCCGGTTAAGATGCATTCCTGCGTATTTATTATGGGATGCTGTTCGACTGAAGCTGTAGGTTCGACTATTCGATAGCTCGAAATAATGATTCGCTCAATCTCTTTCGAATCTTTTGAATTTAATCATAAGAAGAATGACCCCCTGAAAGTTCATGATGCTTAGACCCTCTGAAAGGTCAAGATGTGAACTAAAATCGGAGATCAAAATATCTTCATAAGATTCCTCGTGTTTTCTTCCATAATACTGTAAATTTTCGTTGTCATTGAACTGATATAACTCCCGGTTGCTATGGACTTTTTAAAATAATACGATGTCTCAAGTTTAAAGACAGTTTTCTCAAATTCGATTTTTCTGATTCTTCTTGTGTATGTGTTTGCGTTTTCATAAATAAAACCAGTTATACTAGTCCTATTGTAAAACGAATTAGACCATTAAAAAGCTGAGACAATTTTGCATCGGAATAGCCAATAAAATAAAATTCGAAATTTTGGCAAAATGTTGATTCTGACAGCACAGGTCACAGATTGTTCTTTTGTCATGCACATAAATTAAAAGAGAAGGAAGCATAATATTGCAAGACATGAACACCAACGTTATTCAAGAATCTCAGAAATCATTGGAATGTTTATGTTTATTGCTTCCGAAACCGTTCCAGTCTTCTACCAAAATTTGATTCCCAAAAAGGAATTCAGACTCAATTAGATTTTAATAATCCTTATTCGAACAGCATTCCAGATTTAATTTGCCCTTTTAGCCTTTGGTAGACGTTTTCTGTCTCATTAGAACTACTTCAGCAGTGAAATATATCCCGCTGGGTATAGTACATGACATAGTTTACCCCTGCCAGTAATATCAATCGCCTTTATCTCCAACAGTGAATACAACTAGGGCTTGTGTGTTATGATTCCTTTAAGCAAGTCTCCTAACATCAATCCGGCTGAAAAATACAATTACACATAATTATATGCGAAATATATGCAGCAACCCTTCTTCGAAACTCAAGCCACACATAACCCCTGTAAATAATATTGTACTTAATTCTTTTAGCAATCGTGTCATTCCGATATGGAACAGTCTCCCTGAAGAAGGCATAAGCTCTTCCTCGCTGGAGAGTTTTAGAAATAGTCTAAAATCTGTCGACTTATCCCTATTTTGTAAATGCTATCGTTTTTAGGCTGCACGTCAGTGTAAGTTAGTTTACTTTCCTGTGCTTGCCTTTCAAACATTTTTATATTGATGTTACGACAAATGAATCAAATCAAATCAAATTAAAAATATAAGCAGCCGGAAATAATCGCAGATTGGATTTCTCCTGCCTGGAACCCTCGCTTGGTGCGTGACATAAACGGATGTAGAACGTGTCCAAGTAGTATGGTGGGTTTTCTTTCGAAAAGATTTGCCATTAGGTTGAACATTGAAAGAAACAGTGTTACGTGACGTATTATATGTTTCTGTATGCATGGATTGGTTTCCGCGAGCGAAGTTGTCAGTAAACAACTCCGAGTTCTCTTTTGGTTGGGTTTCTCATGCATATTCACATTGATTAACCTGCCTCGAAACGCCCGCGACGCCAAAACGACGTTGTTCTTGATTTCAAGGAATGTTTCGATGCATTTTGCATCAATTTTGCACATCCTTTTTACAAACTGTCTGGCTTTGGAATTTGTGAACCTCTAACGACATCCCAAGCAGTCTCCCTCTTCTTTGCTTCAAGCTGTTTGCAGAAGAGTTTAAGTTTTATATAACATTACAGGAATCTATATCGTTGAAAATTAAGGTGGCATCTGAAAAAAAATCAAATTTTATTCCAGATGTTTGTGCATTTATCAGACCGTGCTTGAAATTGTCCCACCATTGCCACATCATAGCTTTTAAGGCGTCTATTGTTGGTCACTGTATCCCACGCTACCTGAAATGGCATGACAATGAATATCTTTTAAATTCTTTCACGATATGTGTGAACCCATTTTAGATTACACCTCACATGTACATATTTTACACGGGCGAAAAAAATCATCTTCCATGCTTTTCGATTTTGTTGGAGCGTTTTTGTAATTCATGCTGTGGATGAATCTTGTTGATCTCATTACGAAAGAAAGTAAAATGATTTCAGACGACTATGATGGAGGAAAACTAAAATGGCTGTAGATGTTTCAACTCTTTTAAAACATGTGACTAACATAGCCAGCATTTCTACATATCATTGAATACAACTACAGCAAAACTCTCTTCTCCTTGTATGTGACCATTAAGAATTCCTAATTGGTTGTTTAGGCACAAGTTGATTGAGGCTTTCGAAAAAGAGTTTATGACCTGATGTTACGTTAACAGAAGCAAGGTATACATCACTTTTAGTATTAAAATATTCATGGTCAAGTTTTAGCCATATCACATTATCAGATGAAGAATCGACTATCGATATTCCACTCATGATACGCGTCTTGATAAAGACCATTAAACCACCTGAGTTTCTTATAATTTGATTACTAGATCGTTTGTGACATTTAGCAATGACAGAATAGGAAGGTATATTAAGTTAAACGTTTTATTTAAATCATGCCAGGTTTCACTTAAGCATATAATATCACTATTTAGATTTTGCAAAAAATCATGATTTTCTATCTCATTTCCAAGTCCATTAACATTACAAAACGCTAATGTTAGGTTATTAGAAGTATTTTCTGTAGTCATGGGGCAAAATGTAACAATCAACTATTAGTTGATATAGGTTATCGTTCAATATTAGATAAGCAAATAGAACATGTTTTAATAATTTTTTAGCTTCAATAAAAATATTATCCATAATTATCTTCAACATTTTATAAAGAATGAATGCACTGTGAAAATATGGATACTTAGCCACAGTTGACCAATGTTGATTAGATAAGTTCAAATGAATACTATCTCTTTTCTTCGACCTTCTCTCTTCCATCTTAGTAAATGTGTGAAGAAGGGTTGCCTTATGCAATGTACAGGCATGTCATTGTTCCAATGTAGATATGGATTCCTGTTTGACCATATAGGAACCTGCCAGGGTATGAAATTGCGAGGCAGATATGGATTAAATGTAGCATTTGGTGGTAGGAGAGGAGGCCGACGAGGATCAGGCAATGGTACACCATTTATTTGTAACGACCCAGCAAAAGGTACAGGTGGCATGAAGGGTGGCATGCGCTGAAAAGGCGACATTGGAAAGGGTTGAAGGGGAGGGGGAGGCAGTGGAATGGCATGAATTGACATCGATTGAGGAGTATGCACAGTTGGTAAGAAAGGTGGCAGATGAGGATGATGATGATGATGATAAGTGATTAAGTGTCTCAATAAGATATTCAGCTATTGGACATTTTTAGATGCTTTAAAGTGCATATATCTTCGCTTTTGCACAGGTAAAACAGATTTGGAAATATGAAGTTATGCTTCTTGATAATGAGTTATCTGGTCGTTCTCCTGCTCCTTGATTCTATGACTGCAATGAAGAAAATCAAGGATCCGAAGAGAAACTTGAAAGCAACTACAAAAGTAATGGACCATCTTAATGGTGATCCCCTTATCACCAAGCAAGACATGGAAAAGCTGAAGAAGAAGATTAAAGAAAGGATAATGCATAAAGAAGGAAGCATATTGTCTGAAAGGGACTCGATTAAAATAGACAAAAACTCCAAGAAAGCTTACGATGCAATCAAACAGATATTGATAAGACTGCTGCTAATATCGGTAGCTGCAACTCCCGTTGGTCACGTGACTGCAATTTTCATAGTACTACTTGACCTCATCATCTCAGAAAACAAAAGGAGCGTCTGGCAGACAGTGATGATTAAGGTAGATGCTACTGTCACTGACGCAATATCCGGCTACCACTTCAACAGAACAAAGGAAGAATTCAATAAAATGAACACCATCAAGAGAATCAAGGGTAAAAATCTTAATGCAGATAACTTGGTCACAGTTGTCGCTTCAAGATACGTCATGCTACCCTACAACTATAATGACCTGGGTTACAGTGAGCCACTTGCAGCTCTGCTGCCATCATGGATCGTCTACATGGTAACTATGGGATGGGAAGCTCTTGCTAATCCTGATGTTAAAGTCGACAAATGCTTCATCGGTAATGAATTGGTAATCTTTAGAGAACAAGTCGTGAAGTCAGCAAAATCACAGCTCAGAAAAAGATACGAACATATTACAGGAGAATATGAATCTCGAAAGGTGCGAGGGCTTTGTCCTGGCATCATCTTTCTTGAACTGCAATGCAAATATGAAACAAAGTTGACATTCGTTGATGCATATGATAAATCAAGACCGACTAAGTACCTTTACACTACAGAGGACATGTTCAAGCAAAAGAGGACGGAAATGGTAGAAGCCCTTATGAGGGTCATGATTGAGCCTGTCAATGCATTTTTCAATCAAAGCATTTGCGGGGAAGGCTGTCCTTGTCCAACGAACATTACAAAACAGGAAATAACGTACAGTTACCCGAAATCATGCTACGGAAAAGCAGAAGACGGTAAAGGTTGCACATTGCCATGTCATTTGTACAGATCGTCTTACAACTGGTGTCCTTATCTTAAAGGAAAGACAGCGAGTAGTTTCGGGTATGACCTCTATGATGATTGGAAAAGATGCACTCCGGCAAGTTGGAATGAATGCATGCCTATACCCCCTGATCCTGAGTTCTCATCTGATGGCACTTCCGGGAAGAAGAAATGAGCACACTCAGACTGACCTGCAAAAAATATTCCAGTCATTCAGGCCTAAAGAGCATTCGTAAGTATGCGATGCTGTCATATTAGCCAGGGAAAATAATGCTGTACTTTGAGATTATTCTGGATGTACGTCACTCTTTCAATTGTACCTGCTATAATGACGTGACAATTCAAGACATTTTGAAAATGATGAAACTTATTTTATAAACAGATCAATTAAATCGCTATTGCACCCTGTGTGTCTTATGGCTCTACTCCGTTTGAACTACATCTTGTTTCTGCAAACAAACTCTTACTCGATAATCCTGAAACATCACATGCATTCCATACCGTATGATAATTTTAGCAATTAATTTGAAATCAAATCAACTCATGATTTGCACCTTTATGTCTGTGCCGTTAAGCACTTGATTATTGTATAATGGGAAATTGCCACACGATGAAGTTGTCAAATTGTTACAGGAGCGACAAATGACGCGTGGTTGACAAAGTGAGTAACAATATTAAAACCAAGCAATATATCATGTAACACGTTACGCAGAAGGACTGAAGTGTGCAGACCAGACATAAAAGAAGATGTTACGTAATGGCAGCACACACAATCGGTATGAAGGACCAGTGATAAGCAATGGCGATAAAGCAATTAAGTACATGCTAAACAAGATGATATCGCACTCAGATTGGTAGAATAGAACATAACAGGCATGACATCATAACGAGCCAATTAGCGCATATCAGCAGAACACATGTTACATAGTCGTAAAACACGAATATATTTATTCCTTACAGTGAGAAATATGACTGATATTAGATAGGCAGCTCCTTCAAAACGGATAATTTAAAATTTTACACTTGAATTATAAATGCATGTAAAATGTCTTTTGAGTAATTCAAGATGCCTTACGTGCATTTATGTTTTAGTATAATTATGAATCATGAGAATAATTGTACAAGCGGACGCTGATTCTTTGTCGGAAATAACTTCATTTCGCTTGACTTGACTTGACGGTCTAGCTCTCTGCTCAATATTCATGTCTCATGACGCCTAAAAATTCGTGATGCGTGTGGTCAACACAAACAGAATTTGCATCCAAATAGAATTTTGGCTTGGAACCCGTTAACTGAACCTTTCAATTAATTTTGAGATAGCTGTTAAGTTGACAGCAATGATAAGCGTCAGCGTCGCTGGCACTGCTTCCATTCCGTGAAATCTTTTCAATTTAAGAAATAGATTTGCTATTTCAACAACCTTCATGTGTTGTTTTAAGATTTTTATTGTTAATTTAACAAATCATCCATTCAATTCAACGCAGTTGTTTGTTATTTCAACGAACTGCATAGGTTGTTTCAAGAAATAGTTGAGCAATTTAAGAAAAAATTCTAGGTAAAAAAAAATAAGAAAAAATCTCTAAGCCCAGTGACTAGAAATTTTCTCGTTGATTTAAGAAAATTTGCTGTTAAAATAACTTCTTTTTTTCTTAAAACAACATTTGAGATTTTGCTGTGTTGTTGATGTCACTGGCTATCTCTGTAGTACACAGTTGCTTGCAGAAAGACAACAGTTGTTACTCCGATACTGGTATACTTAGTGTTAATGCTATCTCGTACAGGTCCTGTTATTGGCTAAGTAGTGCAATCTGGTTTCCATGGCTTTCCTCTCATCTCTTTGCCCAGCATGTACCAGAATTGGTCATTTTCCTTCAAAACAATGGTACTTCATCAGCAGCCGAATTATCCATCATATCGACTTTTTTCAACGCATCACCTTGCAAACATGGGTGAAGGTCGTTGTTGAAGGTAAAGACGTTTCTATTTATCTGTTGATGGAGAAACAATTGAATAGATGTCATAGAAGCAGCCATGCTGCTCATATCATTATTCTTATCCTCACCTTATTTGTCACTCAAACCGATGGAATTGCTATCCCTCAACATATTAATTTTTGTAAAGTCCGTGTGGTTATGACCTTAGATTACGTACAAAACTTCAAATTGAAATTTATCTCGGATATGTTATCGACACCGATTGTTTATCAACGAGCTCCAACTAGTGTACTATTTTCCACGCGAAATGAGTTCTAACTTCATAATTCCTCTCCTTGGAGTTATGACAACAATCGCAGCACTTTTTCTTTGAGCTTGTTGGTTTATCTACGGAGATCCATTGCATTCTACTGCATATTCCACTGATTAAAGCTACTGCTGTGCAATTGATTTAGTAATTATTCTTGGCGTGTAACTTAGACACTATAAATAAGGGCCAATCCCTTCAAATTACTTTCAACACTGTCGCTAATTTCAACTCAATCCCTTTACCAAAACATGAGCGTGTGGAATCGTTCAAATATCTTGGTTACTTCCTGCCGTCCACTTCTAAGGATATTGCTTGCTTTCCGACGCGTTAACGTCTGGTCGAATGAAATTTGGTGAATGAGAAAGCAAATTTGTTGAAGTGATAGCTACATTATGCATCAGAATCATCCTCGGTGTGGTCGATTCTTGTTAAGCTAGTACCGATAACGCATTGATGCACTTCTCATGCTGAAATAAAGAACTAAAGTTATTGCAGCATCATGGGGATTGACAAAGAACATTCATACCATTATTCACTCTAACACATTAAGCTACCAAAAGCGTATCTGTTTTCATGAAATTTTGAAAATCCCTTTCTTCTACATCTTTTTGGATACCCTCGAAAGTCAATGTATGCTGTCCCTCTTCCAATTCTACCATACTTCAAGAAAAGGTTCATTGTAAATTCCCAAGCTAAACAGTTAATTGTATAACAAAGATACTATTACAAATGGAATAAAGTATAATCCCTTGTTTTATATAAATAAGGTTTAACAGCCTGCCAGACCATCACTAAAGCACGGTGTGAGTTGCGAGTAGCTCATTTGATCTACTCTACCACACTCTTCTTTCATGTTCGTTGACGATAAATAGATATGCATTGCTCCTCAGAAACAATCAAAAAATGTTTTATTTTGATGTTTTGACCAATTAGTTGCACTCACGTTTCTGGAGCTGTGTATGCAGAGCTAAAGATCTGCGAGATTTCCAATAGCTAGAAGGAGCGGGGCTCCATTGTTTTATCCGTCGCAACTCGCAATTCGCCCCTGGTGTGGCATTGAATTTAGGGTGTACTTCTAATTACGAAGCCATGTGCTCCACTTTTGTAAAAACGTTGCTACAGCTCACATCCAGCACATGAAGTGTTTGGTAAGGGCTACTGTATTTCAATATACTATGGCATTGCACTGGAAGCAACAGTTGTTATTTTTAGGATCACATTATATCAGACGAGTGAAATAAGAAAACATGATTTCTCCTAAGATGTTCTTATTACGTTATTTCCAGTCAGCTTACACTCGTTCCCAGTTTCTTCTAAATATTGCAATCGATACTACGAAGTAGTAGCTATGACGTAGTTATCGAAACGTAGGGAATCAAACGTTATTTAGACAGCATATATACGGTTCATCATCGAAGACTACAATACTCTCACATTAGAGAATCAACTTTTTGAAACACCAATGCGGGAAATATTTGACATGGTCAAGTATGGCATTCATTTATCTCTATCGCAATATAGCATAATGCTTATTACAGTATTTGGATGTAAAATGCATGTAGTAAATATTACCTGATATATTTTGTTTTTAATCAGACGGATAAATGAATGTTTACAAATTATGAATGTATTTTTATATATTATATTTTGCAAGGACAACTTTGCTACGAACATTTGAATCTAAGTTGATATCACGACATGATTCTTCAACGTCAAATCCTGTTGCATCGGTCGAGTTATGCTCCAAACACACTCAATACACACTATTTAAAAATAAATCATAATTTGAAGGTGCATCTAGATCTAGAAAAAAATGTATAATCGTGATGAGTGAAGCGTAATGTATCAATTTCGGCTCAGACACACAGCCCGCATAGGAAATTCTAATTAATAATAATGACCTGGGCTTGTTTTTCATTCATAAACTTGGTGAAATGTTGAAATTTTGGTGAAAGCGCTCAGCTAATGCAATACTGGTAAAAAACGGTATACCGATGATGCTTTTAAATTGTAGCAAATCTAAACAGAATTTTCTATAAATTAGATTTCTCCACCTTGTAATAAGTGCACGGATATAACAGATTGGTTGGCTTCAGATGAAATACTGGCAACCTGTTTAGATTACTACTTTGTTTATCCGTCGTGTGGTTATAGATAAATAGCAACTGGTTTCTTTAGAATATGGTGTATGACCATGGTCAGAAACATGTTTACGAATCCAAACAGAAGTCATCACGTTGCTCGATCGATGTTTTAATCTCGATAGGCTACTTTGTACATATGTAATGTTTTACAGCGCTCTACTATTTTGATTTCTGATTAAAAGAACAATCTTGCAGGACGTGACTCACATTATCCGGGTAAGATGCATTTGGGTGTATTAAATTCACCTTTGTAGCCTTTAGTACACATTTTCTTTCTCAGTATTACTGCTTTACCAGTGAAATAAGTCCCCACCTTCTAAACCAATAATGAACAAGCAAAAGTTTGTCCATCATAATTCATTTAAGTGAGTCTACCACAAACAATCATCATGAAAAAAACTACAATTTCACATAATTATATGAATTATCTATGTGTCAACCCTTCTTCGTAAACATAGGCAGCAGGATGTGATATTTAAATTTCTTCTCATTCCCTTTCTTTGATGGTTAGCACCATATCAGAGCTTTGGAAAACGGCTGTCGTCTGTTCAATCTTTAAACAACTAGCAGGTAATATTTTATCAAGTTATGTAGCAATTTATTTATTTTGCGTCTTTACCAGAGTGATGGATCAAGACCTAAAATTTAATATGATGGACTTTCTTTTGCCAAGCACTCTTTCGATTAAATATTCAAGTGAATGGACATGCGCTCTTGAGTTCTAAGAATGTGTTGATGTATTTGTATCGATCTTGCAAAGAGTTTTGATAGTGTACTGCCTAATTCACAAACTGGCTGGCTTTGGAATTACTGGACCGCTACTAGTTGGAATCGAAGAATTTCTTTCTAGGCTTTACCAGCGTGTTTGCCATGACAGTTGCTGGTAAGACTCAGAAGCAGTTCATTGTGCCTGTGACATCCCGCGAGATTGTGTTCTGGTTCCGCTACTGTTGTTGCTTTATGTTAATGACATCTCAATCCTTTCCTCTTCTGTTTCCTCCAAGCTTTCTTCACATGTCCCAAAGATGTATACAACGTACCTGCATCTATACGACATTTTGAGAATCATGTATACTATTTGTTTTGTTCTTACAACATTTTAGAATGGGCTAAAATTGGAAAATAAAGGTAGCATCTTAGAAATGTTTAATTCTCTACGTCGGTAAAATCAATCGCTTTCTTTTACTGTGAATAGTATCGTCCACGAACTCGTGGCAAAATGTATTTGAGAAATTTCTGTGGTGATGAAACCGGACTTGAAAATTGTCCCACAACTACCAACATTATGATTTCTTCAAGACCTCTATCGTTGGTCATCACATCATAGGCCTTGTAATATGGCATCATTGATGTTAAATATCTCCTAAAAGCTTTCACGGTATATGTATGATCCAGTTTGGACTGCTCCTCACAAGTTTACAATAAGCAATGACGAAAGAACATTATCGTGCCTTGCAACTCGATTCTGTTGGAATGTTTTCGACTTCTCAAAGTACAAGTATCTCCTTTATATCATTACAAAAGAAAGCTAAATGGCTGCAGATATAACTGTGGTAAGGAAAGTATAACAGCTGCAGGCTTTAAAGATCTTCTAAATCATGTCGCTTACATGTCCTGTATTGCGTACATAATCCCATAACATTTAAGTGTAACAGATTCCAGAGCAAACAAATATAAACATATTTCACAACAGTGCGTTAAGCAACATCAAAGCAAAATTCCGTATTCAAAGCATTCTTTCAAAGTCGCACTGTTAAATTAAAGATTTGCGTAATTCATCTTTCTGTTTGG
Organism: Calvadosia cruxmelitensis; assembly: GCA_900245855.1. Classification (NCBI taxonomy): domain Eukaryota; kingdom Metazoa; phylum Cnidaria; class Staurozoa; order Stauromedusae; family Kishinouyeidae; genus Calvadosia; species Calvadosia cruxmelitensis. The sequence continues at coordinate 25,197 of OFHS01001183.1, forward strand.
AAAAATATTGCACATCTATGCCTTGGTTCTCATTGAACTTTGCAACGCGGTGCAGTAGTGGCTAGCACATGCTGGGTATTTATTCAACAAACAAACAAGATGGACATTCGGAAAAACAAACAAACTGACATACACCTATGAGTAAGCAGGCATACACTTTCGACACATACATTGCCACAGGCATAAGCCGACAGCTATTGAATGCAACACGACATTGTTGAAGTTCTAACTTAAGCTTTGCGTTGAATATTTTAACTGATATTGACTTTATCAGAATATCCGATTTTCGTTCTTGTACTGTTTCAAACAAACTTTACTAAAACTGATGTTAAAAAATGCTATACATTTTATCAACGTGGATAATCGACTATGGCATGACGTGTGTTTTAAGTATCTCAATTTGAATTAACCTGCATTTGAAACTTTAATGATTTTCTAAAATGCATATCTCTCCTTCTTTGCACAGAAAAACACAAAATTGTAAAGATGAAACTGTACTTCTTGCTAGTAAGTTCTCTTGTCGTTCTCTTGCTCCATGATCCTCTGACTGCAATGAAAAGACAGAAGCATCCGAGGAGAAAATTGAAGGTCACAACAAAGCGAGCGGACCATCTGAATGGTGATCCCCTTATCACCAAGCAAGACATGAAAGAACTGAGGAAAAAGATCAAGGAAAGAATAATGCAGAAAGAAGGAAGCATTTTGTCTGAAAGGGACTTAATAAGGATGGACGCAGATTCCAAGAAAGCTTACGATGCAACCAAACAGATATTGATCAGGCTGCTGTTAATATCGGGAGCTGCAGTCCTCGGTGCTCCCGTTGGCCACGTGGCTGCCATTTTCATTGTACTGATTGACCTCATCATCTCAGAAAACAAAAAGAGCGTCTGGCAGACAGTGATGCATAATGTAAAAGCTACAGTAACAGACACAATATCCGGCTACCACTTCAACAGAACAAAGGAAGAATTCCATAAAATGAACACCATCAGACGAATCAAAGGAAAAAATCTCAATGCAGACAACTTGGTCACAGTCGTCGCTTCAAGATACGTCATGCTACCCTACAACTATAATGATCTGGGTTACAGTGAGCCATTTGCAGCTCTTCTGCCAGCATGGATCGTCTACATGGTAACTATGGGATGGCAAGCACTTGCTAATAATGTTAAGGTCGACAGATGCTTCATAGGTAACGAATTGGTAAAGTTCAGGGAACAGGTCGTGAAATCAGCAAAATCACAGCTCAGAAAACGATACGAACGGATTGTGGGAAACGGTCAATATTCAAAAGTACCTGATGACCTTGACTTATGCACTTTAACACTTGCTACAGGACTGAACTGCGAATATTATGAAACCATGTTGACATTCTCAGATAAATATGATAAATCAAAAGAGGATCAGCATCTTTTCACTACCGAGGAGTTCTTCAAGGCAAAAAAGGAGAAGATGGTAGAAGCCCTTATGAGGGTCATGGTTGAGCCTGTCAATGCCTTTTTCAATCAAACCATCTGTGGAGAAGGTTGTCCTTGTCCAAAAAACATTACAAATCAGGAAATAACGTTCAGGTATCCTACATCGTGCTACGGAAAAACAGAAGAAGGTAAAGGGTGCACATTACCATGTCATTTGTACAGCTCGAACTACAATTGGTGTCCTTATCTTAAAGGAAAGACAGCGAGTAGTTTCAAGTTTGACATCGAAGATGATTGGAAAAAATGCACCCCGGCAAGTTGGAATGAATGCATGCATATCCCCCTTGATCCTTAGTTCTAATCTATTAAACAGGAATGAACATACTACAAAGACGTGAAAAAATCCCGCTGCTATTCAGGCCTAAGCAGCATTCATAGTATGCGCTGCTCTCATACTAGACGGGAGAAAGAATGTTGTAATTTGACAATATTATCGATGTGCATCAATTTTATAACTGTAGTTTATACAACAGTGTAACTATTCAAGACGTATGAAATTGATGAAACTGATTCTGTAAGCAGAACAGTAAAATCGTTATTACAACGTGTGTGTTTTGTGTCGCTCTACTTCGTTTTAACTGCATCCTATCTCGGCTAACTTTGTTTCGAATTTCCAAACAACAAACGATAGTCGAAGACATGGATGAGGGCAAGTTGCAATAGGTTGTCGGCAAGACCAGTTTAGATCATTATTTTTCTACATGGCTCTCGTACTTTGCGAGGAAATACATTATATTAATTGTTTTGAAATGACCTTTATCAAAATATTGCGACTTCACCTTACAATTTGAAAAGATTTACGACATCACCAATAAGATAATTCAAATAAACTGCTAAAACAAGTATATTCTAAAATGTGAATCTGTAAGAGACGTCTGAACCATTAAGCTCGTTATTGTTACGGGTGAATAAACGCAACCAGTAACTTGACATCTCTGAGACAATGATTGAAAACCAGCCTGCACGACATTGCAACGCAATTCAAAAGATAATTCAAGACATTCAGTCCACAAGTTTATTGCCTATGTAAACTCAACAAAACCACAGCAAACTCATCGAAAAGAAACAATGGAAAGTAAACGTTGTAAGTAACTTTAAAACAATACAAGGTCAGAAATAAATAAATAAAAATTAATCTTAAATACAAATGCAATAATATCTTCAATTAAAAATACCTCTAAAATTACGTTGTAACTCCTTTTTGCGTTAAACACATTGACAAGAGAATCTTAGAAGACAAACATATGCTCTTCCCTGTGAGTTATGCGACTGAAATTTAGCATCATATATATGGAAACTATTTTGTTGTTTATTCGGTGGATTTCTTAAGTGCTGGTAAAAACCATTTCAAGACCGCTGCAGTGCAACAGATAGCTTCAAATTAAATCCGCAAATATATTTGATATTAATTTTGCAAATATATAAGTTGTTGTTTTCACAAACGCTGGACAGAATCAAATTATTTTGTAAATTCATGCTGTCAACAGCAATTTCATGAAAAATACTCTTAAAAAGCCAAGTAAATTCAGAAGCAATGAAACACCATTAACAATAATTAATCACGAAGCAGTAACAGTCTTTGAATGCAAATTTTTCTCTTCGAAATTGAAGCAGGAAATGAATAATTCAGAATAAATCGTTGGATTCAAATGAATGTAACTTGGAATCACAACGAAATGTTTGGGATCGGACATTACCTCTTGTTCCACAAGTCAATTCCTTTATAATATCATGTGGACCTTAGCCAAATAGACTTGTATTTGTACAAAACTTGTTGGCCTCCGTTCGTCAGCACAATGATTGTCTGTGGTGGCAAGCAGGGTTTGCATTCATCCTTGCTCAGACTGACATTCCTACAAAGCACATCAGCTCGCAAAGACTGAAATTGGTTCGTTTCCAACCATTCGAGGGCAACGGTTTGCTACGGCAAGCACAGCGAATTCGAGGTGCTCAATCCACAGCGATAATTTTGTAAAACTTGCAAGCAACATAGCTCGCGGTTTCAAGGCGGCCTTTTCGACAAACGGCTCTGTTAGGTTTTGCGCGGATTCGTGTTTTTCAGCTTTGACCTGCTTCTAGACCAAGCTAAACAGCGAATGCCTCGGAACGTCTGAAAACCAACGCCTGTATTTTTTCAATCAGCACATGTAACTGAATAGCAGGTTAACAGGTTAGCAGGTAACTGAATAACCCTAATTTCTACCGACAAACAAACATAAAAAGGCAAACATACAAATCGACAGGCATTTGGGTATCTGAGGGTTATCGATTTACTGATATGAGAATTAATGTGCCAGTGGACGCTGATTCGTTGTCAGAAATAACGTCATTTCGCTTGACTTGACTTGAAGGCGTAGCCCTCTGAAGCCCTTTCATAACAGTGACGCTTACATAGTTGCCTGTATATTTGCTTGCAGAGCGATTACAATTGTTAGTCTCAATATTATAGTCTGACACTGATAAATTTGTTGATGCCATCTCGTACTTGTTCCTTTCTTCTTTTTCTTTCGAATGAAGCAAAGAGAACAGGAATAAACTAAATACAAAATGAGACAAATCTAAATAGTTAAAGTCAGGCCAGCCAGCAAGCGGCGTATAGTGTCATCCACAAGTGCCAGCTAGGCCTTCTACCGCATGCGGGGGCCGGTACAATGGGTAGTTCAAGATGATGTGGTTCAGTTAAGTTAAGACATGAAGTTGTGCAGTCTGGTTTCCATGGCTTTCCCCTCCTCTCTTTGCCCAGCATGTTTCAGAATTGGTCATTTCCCCCTCAAAACAATTGTACCTCATCAGGAGCCGAATTATCCATCACCTCGACATCTTTCCACGCATCACCTTGCTAACATGGGTGAAGATCGTTGTTGAAGGTGAAGACGTTTGTAATCATCTGTTGATGGAGAAACAATTAATGAAATGTCATAGTAGCAGCCTTACAGCTTATAATTATGAATATCTTATCCTCACCTTATTCATCACTCAAAACGATGCAATTGACGAAGCGCAGTCCTACTGCATTTCGGGATGCAAATGTTTTCTGGCACGTGATTTTGAGTTGAAATCGACAATTTTGACAGCCAAGAACAATCTCTGAAATTGACCATCATTGACAAGAGCACGGCTGATTGCGTTTCAAACAAAGTATTTGTTGGTGTCATCACATGTGACAGAGGTCAACTCACTTATATACCGACATGCAGTGGGACTGCGCATGGCGGATTACTATCTCTCCGCATATTGTTATCAATGTACTAGTTATATGAAAATATATCCAGGCTACTGACTTGTGATCTTGTCTTAGTAATCAATTGTCTCTTCTCGAACAGAAAGCACTACGGCATTGGATATAATAGCGATTCGGATATTTCCTCAGACTTCTGGTTATAACTTAAAGTTTTAAATTGATTTGAGCATTGTAGCATGCGTGATCTGCTGATTTGAACATATTGGGGATAAGAAAAATAAGTGCTCTGGAACAGTTCTCAAAACTTGCGAAAGTCCAACAGGATAACTGCAATTTACACAATGCTCAAAAGTGTTGAAAACGTTGAGGGCTTTCGCGGCATATTTCCCCAAGCTGAATAATTGTCAGAATAAATGTACTAATACATATTTGAAGACTACACGGGAAGAACCAGATATGTCCAATTTTGTTGTTTTGAGATATTCAAATTTCTAACTTTG
>OFHS01001184.1:12328-28558 GCA_900245855.1 Calvadosia cruxmelitensis
GGATATTTTCTGCTATTGCATGTCTCATTGTGTTTAGGGTCAGTCATATTGAGTCTGTGCCGATGTGCATTTAAGGTCTTCGACAGCAGATCCTTAAAAGAAAGACATTCTCCCCAAAATGCCAAACGAGTTACTACAGTGCAGCCTCGTTGATATCATTGCGGTTTGTCAGGCACAAATGATGACAGTAAATTTTATTTCAATTCTCAAATATTTACATCAAAGTAGAATATGTAAAACAATCTTGAAATAAATTAGATATATTTTAAAAATAGGAACAAATTATGATGACAAGCAGGTTAAAATAATTGCTTCTGACAGTGTTTGGTTCTTAAACTGAAGTGACATCAATCGGGTCATGACACAAGAGGGGTTACACTTTAAGAAAGATTCAACCGAATCAAGAGCTGTTGAATAATCAAACCTCCAAATTCAATCAAACAGCATCATTACAAATGAATGATTTACCGTTCCTTCTCTTCTAGAAGCAATTTGACCAAAGATGTCTGCAAATCACTCTCCTCTGCAATTTTCTTCTCTTCCCATCTATTCCATCTCTGATTTGCAAAACACAAAATAAATAAAAATTCACCCTAACCTTCTTGTAAAACTTGTCTGTCGATAGTTTTGTCTGTACGGTACGTCTGTCTGGTCTAATGGTCAGAATGCATCTGGCTGGCTGCCAATTAGATGACACTGGTTTGCTTCCCGGCACAGGCGGGTAGCGGCACGTATGTTTGCTGTAATTAATATGTGGATTTACATGTGGACGACTTCAAGGAAGACAAGCCATTAGTTTATTGGCTTACCAAATAAAAGAGATTCATTAAAATCGATTTGACTACAGATGGAACTATTTGTATACAATGGCTTTCAATCTCACAGCTCGCAACATGAAGAAACATTTCACAGGTAGATAAGACTAAAAGCTTTTGATTCATTACCCTCTTCTTGGCGAGCCGCAGGGCGTACGCGATATCATCACCAAAGTTCAGTCTTGCCTCTTTAGCTAAATCGTGCGCTGAGGAACAAGAAACATTGATCACATACTTGAGCATCAGACAAAATAAGTACAAAATCTATATACAAAATCTGGCAAATTTTATTCTAACAATTGATGACAATAATGATAACACAACAAGCAACAAGGCCAGGTAGACGTGAGGTTTATCTATCAATCTCACTCCTCAAAGCCATGGATTTGCAGCAGTGCTGTTAATGTTTGATATCAAATTGCTTCATTTGAGAGCCAAAAGACGTAGTCAGTATCGGCGCCCATATACAATATTAACCCTTGTCCTGCTTACAAAACTAGTTAAATGAAGACTTGAAGTCGCTTTATCGTTTGCTCATTGGCTGATTGCTAGGGACTAACTTTCTGATTGGTTATATGTTGCTACTTTTGACTTGTTTCAAAAACGTATATATACGTCAATAGCAGGACATGAGTTAAACTGTATAAGAGCCAAACTGGCAATCTCAATTGATGAATTTAAGCGAACATTGTGCTAAGTAGTAATGTAATATTAACATCGGATCATCTCAAAACAGGTTTCCTAGGTTCGATATCAGAGCATATTGGCATCCGCATCTGATGGAGAAAACTCCTTATCAAACAGCATTGATTTTCAGCAATCCCAAACCAAAATCTCCTTGGAGCATATATAATACTACAGTGTAACCTGTCTATAATGGTCGGATTGGTCGCCTTTGGGACATAAGGAAAATTACCTTTATAGACAGGTGGCCTTCCTGGCCAAGTTGATCTCTATAGAAAGTGTCATTTTGTGGTTACGAAGAGTGGTGTTTATACACAGGTGGCTGTTATATAGAGGTGGCCACTAAGACAGGTTTGACTGTACAGTGAAAAGTGAAAACTCACCACGGCTGAAGCTAGTAATTGCTTCGTCAAAATTTTCAAGCTCTGTGCATGCTTGACCTAAGAAATAATGGCCTTTAACAGACCGAGGATCGATCTCAATGGCACAATGGCAATCAGACACAACCAACTGCCACTTCTTCAGCTTCAGATAACATAGGGCACGGTTTGTAAAAAATGCAGCAGATGTCGAGTTTTTCAGCTGTAGAACAAAAGGAAGATAATCAAGGATGTGCGATGCTTAACGTTAACAACGAACATTCAGACTTGTCAAAATTACAATGACAAAAGTGAGTTAAATACAATGAAACCTGTCTATAACGGTCACCTCTGGGACCTAAGAAAAATGATCTTTGTAGACAGGTAGCCTTTCTGTCCAGGTTGATTTTGATAGAAAGTATCATTTTGAGGTCACGAAGAATGGTCTTTATACACAGGTGGCTGCTCTATAGAGGTGACCACTAACACAGGTTCGACTGTAGTCTCATAGATTAAAAAGCAACAACTTCCAATCCACATACCATGGAATCAGGTCAATTTTATTCCTTTAAATGCTTGATTTGAGGAACTGTTCTATGCCTATTTAGGTAACCGTTACACATCGGGATGCTGTTCGATTATTCGACAGCTTATCATTTCGATTTAATTTGAGCCTTCAAATCTTACCTAAAATATCTGCTAACGGCAATTCTTTCAATGTTCATTGTATAAAGTTGTATGGTGTGCTGCTTCGCTGTTGGTAACAAAACTAAATTGGCGTGAGTGCACACTAACATAATATTATTACAAATAGCCAGGTTAATCCAGAGCCCTAGTCGATTTTAAATGTCGTCCTGTGGCGGTCTCATCAAGCATTTGCGTCAGCACTCAGACCACCAATCAGCGCCCTCCATCAGTCGCTATAAATGTCTTGTGTTTTGTAATGTCGTTCTCTTGCAATCTGTACTCTCGAGCCCTCGGATGGGCTGGCTACCCCCTGTCGTAGCTGCCACAACTATATATACTCAAAATCATCCATTTGCCTCCGTCCTCAATCAACGTCTCAACCTACATATCGTACAGTCCTTTGGAAGCAACGTCGTAAATCCTAATTTGAGTTACGTCAGTCCTGCACATGTTGTGATGCAACTTGATACTAGTGACAAAGATGATATAGAGAAAGGCCGTCGCTCTTCCTCCCCCCAGTTGCGGTGCCCCTGAATTAAATACTCTGTGTTACCAGTTCAGTTTTGTTTTGAAATCAAATCAGTAATCCTGGACCTTGCGTGATTCTAACAAGCGCAACAGTGTTGGACATGCTGTGTGCATAAGCTTTCACGGCTATCTGAGCTATATATACAACGCTCGTAAACACATTTCTGGCGTCTCATATACAAAACTACAGCGCATGGGAGTTCTCTGCAAGTCTTACAAATTCGTTAAGAAAATTAGCGACTTACAATCGCTTCCGTGTAACATTTAACGGCATCTTCGTACTGCCGAGAGGCGTACAACTTGTTGCCTCTCTCCTTGAGCTGTGAGGCATTCATTTGGGTCAGAGATGCGAGTAACAGTATTCAAGAAAGCCAAAGCCTACAGGCAACTGCGGTAATCCATCCAGGCCATTTCAAACAATTTCACACAGTGCGAGCGTCTTTTCAAGGGGAAACTACCTACAGAAGTCCCCCACAGAGAAGACAACTTGTTTCATTTCGACACAGGAGCTAAAGGAGTAATTTGAGGTCAAAATCTCTGTCTAAACCACGCTACTTGATAAACAAACTTTCAGTTTCGATCTACAATTCAGAAGCGAGCAGAGAGTAGCAAAGTTGGACGAAAACTGCTGACGAAAGAAAGAGACGAAATTCAGACGAGGCCATTACAATGGGGCTACGGGAATTAGGGGCGCTTCCCCCTAATGGGCATGGAGAAAAACATACCCCTTTATACAGTATCAGCAGTTTTAGCAAATCCTAGAAAATAAAATATTATTGTGAACATTTCCTCTATATTTTTATATTTATCAACATTTATTCTTAACATTTTTCATGGGTTCAAGACAGTTATAAACCAATCCGACGGCGCGGTCAAATTGCATCTTGGTAGATTAGTGAGTTGACCTCTGCCACAGGTCAAGACGCCAAGAAATTGCTTTCTTTAAAGCGTATTCAACCGTTGATTTTCGTATCACTTTCATTCGGACTCGCATCAGAACTGCGATTCGCTTAATCTTTTGTCGATTACCCCTATTTTCAGTCATAAGAAAAATGAGCTTTTTTCAAAAATTTCAGCACTGCTAGCCATTGCCGGGCCTTGGAAACATATGATATAATGTCAGTTTCAATAGCGGATTCCATAAGGGGGAGACCAGACTTTCCGACTCCTCTTAAACTGAGATAGTGCCTGTCTGTTTGAGTAGGGATTTTTGCATTGGGATGAACAGCCATGTTTTGCAGCTTCAAGGAAGGCCCAAGCATCATTTACAGGTAGATACTGCAAATTGTTTAACATTTTGTCGACATTAATATGCAAATCAAACTTGACTCTTTATAATTTCCAAGACTCTCGATCAAGTGCGCCCAGACTGTCACGATAGATGACAAATAAAAATAAATAAATAAATAAATCACATATGTTGTGTATACGATATACTCAGTCTGTGAATTTCCTTTGGACGCTATAATGTTTACACTATTACAATAACGACACTGTTTACTTGGAGTAATTATTTCCACAATTGAAAATACGACAGTGAGTAGGGGTGCGATGTAATCCTTTGCATGCAAACGAGGTTACCACAGACATACTTGAAATCTACTGATAACTCAAAACCCAGTTCTATCAAAGAAAGAAGCCTAGCTTCTGTAACAAAGATCTTTATGACTTCTCGTCAGATGGGGCGCAGCCAAGATCCACATTGACGGAAACTCAATAGGATGGTGGAAGATGCCAAAGCGATTTTGTAAAGCATTTTAGTTTACTGTATAATCGCCGTTGTCTTTACTATGTTGGACAAATTTCGATCACTAAATCCAAGGGCATACAAAGGCAATAATTATTTGCATTAGCATAATTATTTGCATTAGCATAATACGATAGAGTTGAGCATAAAATAAATAATAATCATTAAACTTAAAAATGCAATGCGATTGAGATTCTGTGTGTTCCAACCCAGCTTCAAGCGGCGACTGATATGAAATTTCATTTATTTTAAATAATTTGGCGTGAGAGACGGTTTCAATTTTCAATGAAGCATCCAGTCTAACAGAGTAACTGGAATAAAATGACGATCGTGTGCAAAAACTTCGGATTTTAAAAATCAACATTGGTTTTTTACTTCATCTTAAACCTTGAACTGATTAAATCTGATTAACCCAAAACGCCAACTGTCGGATTGATGTGAAATGTATGCCCTTAAATATTTATAAGGTGAATCAAGGTGGCTGGTGGCTGCAAGAAGATGTAGTAAATAAAACATTTCGAAATCTTCCCTCCCAAACACGTTTGCATCTAGCCGTAGAATTTAAGGAGTAACCGATCGAAATGGATAAGGCAAACAGCAACAAATCTCCATGCCAAAATAGGGAGGTAAAAGACCCGATTCAAGTTAAAGAATGGAATGGAAAGCAGCTGAAATATATGGAGAATCGAGAGCACGTTGAGGTTTGCATGCATCCATCGTAATTTCTCCGTTCGCGTCAGTCTAATCTTTTGATCGTCATTCGAATACTTCTGGCATTCAACTTTCTAAATTACTTCGATTGCTTTAGTTGGCTCCAACTGTTGTGAAATGTCACATATTTATCAAGGCTTAACCTGGTGTACTTAGAAAATGTTGCCCCTGTGTTCAACTTTAAAGTGGAATGTGCAGTTGGGAAATCGACCATCCAAGGTACCAATGAAAAATGTTCTCTGTAACACAGATTGAGTGTATTTCTTGAGCCTTTAAGGGCCTCTTCAAATGGTCTCTTAACACAGTTGGTCGCTTGGCGCAGGTGGTCCACTCGTCACATAAGACGGGTAATTTGTATTGTTTGAAGTTTTCAATGGACCAATGTGAAGACAAGATGGGTTTCATTACTCAGGTGGTCATTTAATGCAGGCGGTCTCTACGACAGACTGGGCTACATATGTATTTCTCATTTTGCTTCACGGTGTGTGACGTTGTAATGCTGTAATCCTCTGAGGCAAGGTAACTAGCTCTGAGGCATACGAGTTGGTCTACAGGCTGGTTGTGTCTCGTACAGCTGCGCATGTGCAGACAGGAATGACGTTCACATTGATTAGAATAATTACGAATAATATGCAACAATTATGTTAAATCAAACCGTTATCCTTCTTCCATGTCTTTGCTTTGTGTGCGTGACTTTCTTTATTTCTGAGATCCATATGTTGCAGTGCAACATTTTTACACCAAATTGACCCATTAACAATGCAAATACAAGACTTCAGCGTATAGAAATTTGCACAAGAAAAGAAATATATATAGGATGGCCTAAAATCACAACATAGTATTATTTTACAGAATAGTTTTTACAATCTTTCTTTAGGTCTACAGAGCGCGCGTGAAATCAAGTCTCGAAAACTGTGCTAGGCAACTGGTAAGTTGATTGTACCATTATTATATGAAATTCCATTCTAGCACACGGTGCCAGCAGACTACAAGTTAGGTTACTGTTATGATGTAGACTCTGTCATCTTGCTTAGCCTCACTGACTTATAATGAATGAGAGGCTGCCTCATGGCAGGCTATGCCTATGTAGTCAGACTTGGGAGTAGCCATCTTGAATAGATATGAAACATATAACTGACTCTTCTATGACTTATAACAGTTACGTTGCTATAAGTTACGTACTCCATTTTGGAATCCGTATCTTTTCAAAAACATCTCAGTCACTGAAAAGTAAGAAGTTGCAAACCGAAAAGCTTTTCATCACTGGACAAACTCCTTTTTACTAAGGAAAATATTCGATTACATTTTTTAAACAATACACAGTACAGAGTTACGTCTACTTCAAATATTAAATAGCCTAATTTAAATCCAATTATCTAAAAATAGTCCAGATTGTTCATTGTATAACATATGTACCTATATTGTTGCCTACATGCAATAATGGAAGTATATAAGCGGGGGTAAATCCCTCCTTTATTTTCCTGTCCCATCTGGACAAATAAACATACATACATGCATTGTTTCCTTTTGGATTTGCATTCACGATATATAATAATATAGACGGTGTTCCGCTGAAGAACCGCACAGAACAATAATTTAATCTGTCGTTAATTATGCTAATCATTCGTAATGTAATCTGATCCAGATCTAGTCTAACACCCGTACACATGTTTTAATTTAGCAGTTCAGTTTAATGTCAATTGCGGCATCACGCCACAAATCTTCGGATTTCGCCTTTAATTCATTTTTCTTCAGTTAAGTTTACTGTTACGAATAAAGTTATGGAAATATCGAAATTGTGTTCAATGCCGTGATTGTGTGAAGTTCTTCTCAGTTTGTCGATTGTCCAGACGGTCCTCTACATAAAGAGGCCGTCCCTCTTCCTCTTAATGCACTTATTACATAAACTACGCCATGAATCACGGTCAGACGCGGCTGACAAAGTAACATCAAAGAAAAACAAATCAACATTCAATACATCACCATACAATATCACCCTGCTGTGTCCTTGGCGACGCATCTCGCTCATGATGCAGCCCGCATTCCCTCTAACCAGAGCAATGGAGAAACTCCATTTTAAAACTACTGTAATAAGGATAACTATACTGTAGCTTAGAAACAAGATTCAAATTAGGAAACCCTCAAGACAAAGAAGTTTCCAACATTTTAATTGTGGTTTTCATAATTTATGTATGACGTATGCGTTTTATTGTATTATCTCGCTAATTATTATAATTGCTTGGCGTAAGTCGGGGTTGTAACACTAATTAATGTGTTCAATATTGCTGAAGGCTTTGAAGTCATTGAACTGTGCTCGGAAATTATTCTATTTCAGGAGGACTCTCTGAAGAAACATCCAGCTGCAATCTTGGATTGAAAGAGCTTCGGCTATTTCATCGGGTTTGAGTGCCAAACTCGAAAATCCGATGTGAAAGACAATCTCAGGGCATCAGGGGAGTTCCCACCCCCTGTGATACCCCAGTTCACATTGCGGAGCGCAGAGATACATGGATATGGAATTCTGTTGGCAAGGACGAGAAACAATGTACGCGATTTACGAATAGTCTGTTTACTCTTTTAGAAGTAAGAAATGTTGGATAGCAGGATAATGCGCACTACAGTACAATAGAAAATATTGAAAGAAAGTCACAAATCATGAAAATTGAAAGTATTGAGAAAAATCAATGAAGATTTTTGAATAAAACAATATACTGCACTTCCGTCACATTAATGATTAGTCCCTCGAATTAAATGGAAAATGGGTTGTCACATCAGTGAAAAGTACCTATTAACTTCTGTTAACATTTCCGCTCGGATAGATTAGTAACAACATGAAGACCTGTTTAAGTGTTCAAAATATATTTATTTCAAAACTCCAGAAAAATTACAAACCAGAAAAATTGGAAGAACTACCGTTACCTTGGATAACAATTAGAGGTCATTGAATTAAAAATTATATTGCATAATTTTAGTAAAATAAATACAACATTGATATTATTATTTGTGAAAGACAAAATACATCAAAAATTAAAATCCCAAGTTAATTAGCTCTCTTACTGAGTTCGCATAAATCTGATAATGCCATTGTCGAATACATTTGCAACTATTTTCTTTTTTTGGCAAAACACGTGATTGCTCAAGATGTCTGAAACTTCCTTACTCCAGTATTAATTTGCTTCCCCATAACTGGATTTGCATGATTTGGGACCATAATTCGAATCGGCAGATAGTCCAATGGTGTCATACATCGTCTTGTTATTTATTTCTTGGAAATCACATGATCAACAGTCACTAGAATAATGCATAACACAGCCCATAGAACAACAAAGAAGATCCATGACTTCTGTCTGAAAATAGAACGATATCGGTTGGAATAAACACCAAATGCTGTCCTGGCTTGTTTTCGTCCACAGTACACCAGCATGACCGGTATAACGTACTGGATCACTGCGCCTGCGTACGAACCAGTGATGCTAACCAATAGTTCAACATTCGTAGTTGCTATAGCAATAAGGATGGGTGGAATTAACGCGAGCAATGGCATTCCAATTCTGTCAATAATAAATGGATATGATTTTCCTTCTTTGTATAAAAGTGTCTTTAAGTTCTCCCGTAGTGTGATACCAACAATGGGAAAATTTGTACTCAGCGTGAAGACCGGAAACAGAGCCAAAAAATATTTAAAAACTGGCAAATCTTTCTGGAAATTGAGGGTATAAAGACTTTCAAATTCGTTCACTCTAAAACAGAAGATTGCCGTCAGCACAAGTAAAGCGTAGAATATGAAAACCACAAAATAATCTCCACCCATCAAGTACTGTAATCTCTTCTTGTTGCGCACAGGTGTCAGGACCGACGGCAGAGAATGCTGACACATAAATGAATAGACACTAGCTCCAAAGAATGCTGGAAGATTGGAGAAGTCTGCGTAGACAGTATCAGTGTGCGTGTGACCCTGGCCAATCTTGACCAAGGCTAGGACAACCATTAATATGAACGCTGAAATGAAATACAGATCTGAAATCAGTCATGGAAATTTCAGACAGAGATAAAACAGAGAATCAGACGGAAATGTTGAGCTTCAAATTAAAGGATAACGTGAAGGGAGTCTTAGAAGACAGGTGGTCACTTAAGACAGGTGGTCACAAAAGAAAAGTTGGAATGGATTTGCATATAGCAGTGCTGTAAAAGTGACCTTTTAAATGTAACTAGTTGCAGTAAGTTACTGTTCAAAGTTACTATTCTCTAAAAGTAACTTCCAAAATATTAGTTACCTGTCCGGAAAAGTTACTAGTTACAGTTACTTTTAAAGTTACTTTCATTGATGTTAACGTAAGAAAAGTTCAAAGGTATAATTTACATGTGTATTTTAAACAAATTCCAATTTAACATCTTGTGGAGTTTTTCATGCATACACGAATACTTTGAAGCTCATTGTTTCTTAATGGTACCCACAATCAACTAACGTCTAGAAATCGTAAACAAATGTAACTTTCAAAAGTTACAAGTTACTTTGAAAAATTGTATCTAGTTACAACAAAAAATTACTTTCAGTGAAAAGTAATTAGTTACTTCAAAAAGTTACCCAAAAAGTAGCTTTTCGAGTCATTAGCTACTAAAGTAACTAGTTACTTTACAGCCCTGGCAAATAGAAACAACACATCAAACTGCTTTGTCTGCATGGTATAATGGTTAGGATATCTGGTTTCCAATCACGCATCGCGGGATCAACCGTTGAATCAGTCAAAAAAATATTTTTCTTCTGACTGCTACGTCGTTGTATGTTCTGGTGGCACCAAGGAGATGAAATCTAGCCTACATTTTACATCATTTATACCAAACAACAAAACAAATCCACGTACCTAACCATCGCAGAATTGTTGTCAAAATTTGCAGATATTTGGTCTTTTGAATGTTGAAGAATAAGAAAGGTCCAAGAACAAGGGTGAATAGAGCCTTTATAGAAAACATCCAATGCAATGTGAGAAAAGCATGTTACTGTAGTGAATACGAAATTGAAACAAAACTTGCAACTGATATCCGCAAAAAGCAGACAAATGATACACACAATCAGATATTGATTGATACGGATAGGGTCATACAGGAGTGTCGCCAGAAAATTTTAGACGAGGGGGCTAAGCTTCCCCAACGGGGGGCTAATCAAACAGCTTACATTTCTATAAAATGCGTAAACATTGAAATCAGTACCAAATTCGCATTTCTGAGCCTCAGAATATATCGCAATTAGCTCGTCATTTGGATTAATCCAGCACAACGGCTGGTTTAAACAGGATTTCAGAAGCGATTGCCACAACTACAAGCTTCCCTGACAGAGTAGCTGCAGCTTCCCTCACAGGAGGCTACAGCCCCCCAAGCCCCCGTCTGGTGCCACCCCTATGGCCATAGAGAAAGATACCTAACAGGGAGTACATATGAGAAAAAGTACCGAGTTTTCACCACTTTTTCCTCATAGTAACTATACTCAAACACGCAGTGAATGGACAATCTACCTTTCTACTGGACAATCTACGATGCCAATGCATACATAATACTTGAAAGTCAGTCCTCACCACGTATAATCTGTAAACAGATAGTGTACTGAGCCGAATCTTGCTGTTTGGAAAGCAAGCATCTTGCCAATCAGTCTTGCTATTGTTGAATCCATAATTGTTGCTAAAAACATATAGAAGTAATTCAATCAAATGGCAAGCAGACAGGCAATTCTTCAGACACTGTGGGCAAATGGGTTGGTGTTAATCAACAGCAACATTGACGGATAAATCAGTCAGACGGGGCTTGAAATATTGCAAAAATGTTCTACACTTTTTAATGTCTCAAAAAGTGTTTATAAGTAAGAGCTTGGATAGAAACCTATTTGCACATATCTGATTTGCATATAAGCGTCATATGCTGTGTCAGGAATCAACAATCATGCGGAATACAACAGTACATACTTGACAAAAGTACCCACACAATTGTTGCATGCAAGCATAGTAAATACGGTATTGACTACAGTCAAATCTGCATTAGCGGCCACCTCTATAGAGCAGTCACCTGTGTATAAAGGCCACTCTTCGTAACCCCAAAATGACACTTTCTAAAAAAATCAACCTGGACAGATAGGCCAGCTGTCTATAAAGTTCATTTTTCTTAGGTCCCAGAGGTAACCGTTATAGACAGGTTTCACAGTATTATGATTGCATACCATGTGATCTGAGCGAGAGATGTTGGAACAGCAGCAGAGTATATCGCTAAATCTCCATAAAGATACAGAATGATTGACAGGTAGAACAGCATCACTCCAACTGCAAAGAAGAGAACAATACAAAGCGGTCAAATTTAGAGGTTTCAGATAAAAAACTATGAAAAACGTCTCCCAACAACATAGACACCCAGGGTACCACGGTAATCTAGAGGCAATATCTGAGAAATTTCTTAAAAATGCAAGGAAACGAAGCTAACACAACATACCTTTATTGAAAAACATGCCAGCCATTTGACCCTGAAAACGAAGAAATGAAAGGTACTAAAACCTAGGCAACAGTAAGTAACATTGTAAATAATAACTCGAGACAATACAATAGTGGAAACCGGGCATAAAGGTTGGACCACCAGCGTATATCCGTCTCTTTCAATGTCAGCCATCAGCAATACCAAATGGTCATACGTCAGTTTTGTGCCTTTTTGCTCAACGAGTAATGCTATGATCCCAATCAAAACCCTTGTCCTGCTATTGATGGGTATACACGTTTTGAAACAGGTCAAAAGTAGCAACACATAACCAATCAGATAGTTAGTCCTTAGCAAGCAACCAATCAGCAATTGGTGAAGCGACTTCAAGTCTTCATTTAAATAGTTTTACCAGCAGGACAGGGGCTAACATTTTTTTAAATCATGCTTTGGATTAAGTGTGGAATGTCTGAGAAAACACCCCTGGCAAATTATGCCCATCCACAGCAGAAATTTATTATCGGTGCATAAATTCGTAATAGGCCTAAACAAAAAGGTGCAAACATGATCACATGATCTCAGCCTGGATTTCATATTTGGTTAACATCGTATAACAGACCCTACAAAGTAGCTGAGCTGATAGAGTCTAGACAACTGATGTTTCATCTTACCATTTCTACTTTCTTTGTAATTTCGTAGATATCGTTCTTTCCAGAATTGTATTTTCCGCTGTCTGTGATGAAATAAATATTGAACAATGCTAGAGATGAACCAATCAATTGGAAAACAATCGGTGTCGCCAAGCAGCGACCTGCTCTAAAAATTTGGTACTAATCGGCCGGTATATTTTAAAATTAATTCATTTGTTTATTTGAGTTTGGTTATTGTTTCTTTCTAAAAAATACACTGGCAGTAGTTTGAAACACATAAAGCAGCAGCCATAATGCTATATCGTATTTTGTAATGCAATTCACAGTTTAGCCCTCAAAGGTGCTTGTTTCATATTTTTGATCTGAAAATGTTTCTGCGGTTCTGACATCGTTCTCCTGCCGGGTGTTGGGTAAAACATGGTTGACTATAGAGTTACAATCAGCAAAGATTATTCCTGAAAAATATATTTTCTAAAAATAGTTAGAAAATTTCCCGTTCAGAAATCATCTCTGAGGGATGCAATGGAATGTTTCATGTACACTAATTGATCTGTAGACTACATATGTACCAAATTACTTAATGAATACGACTACACACTTACTGATAAGCAACGGTGTTTCTTCTTCATCAGAGCTATTCTGCAAGTCATTTGCTGGATTTGCTTTCTAAAAAAAGTTAAAAAATCCAGTACACTTTGCTTGACTTTTGGAATCAAATCTGGTATACAAATACAGTCAAACCTGTATTAGCAGCCAACTGTGCATAAAGGCAACTCTTCATAATCCCAAAATGATCCTTTCTATAGAAATCAACCTGGACAGGAAGGCCACCTGTCTATAAAGGTCGTTTTCACAGGTCCTAGAGGTGACCGTTATAGACAGGTTTCACTGTATGTCAGCTGCTGATGGGATACCAATAGATGCCGATCATGACGATCAATTGATTGATTGATTGATTGATTGATGCAGCATGTGATCACAAGATATCAGTAAATACAATTTTGAATGCTTACCAATGATTTGTTTTTCGAGCCCTGCCATCGCAGCATGGCATTCGCAATTGCCATCGCCTCGATCATGAAGGTGGTTGTGATAAAACTGTAAGAGAGTAGATCATACTGTACTTTAAAACATGTTGCAGTGCACGCAAGAGGAAAATACCAACATCATATTAACTCTTGTCCTGCTATTGACGTATATATACGTTTTTGAAGCAAGTCAAAAGTAGCAACATATAACCAATCAGAAAGCTAATCCCTCGCAATCAGCCAATGAGCAATTTATAAAGCGATTTCAAGTCTTCATTTAACTAGTTTTGTAAGCAGGACAAGGGTTAACAAATTGTCAATATGCGCTCAAGAGGAAGACAACAACCAAGCTAAATTGAATGACAGGATACATAATTATAACGATCGTAATTATAAACTTGTCATTTTCAACATTAGCCAGAGAAAAACTATGCTCTACTCTTTTACATTATCCATATTGCAGATGAAAGCAACTTTAAAAGTATAATATATAAACCAGATCTATACTATAAATCAGCTATATGCCGCTCCGCCCATTGATGCAAAACGTTAATTTGTAGTTCTTAGTTTTGATTTAATTGAAGTTGTACAGTACAAATAAAAAGTTTTACAGAGTGCCGCATAAGTAACACTATATAGCGAAATTGAGCAATGTAATAAGTTTAACATTGATAGTGTAAAACTGTCTAAGAGTTGAAGTCCCCAGGGGTGTAGGGAACAGGGGGAACATCGCCCATGTAAGCATTGGGAGCAGGGAACATTGGTTACATTGCATAAATTTAGGTGGAATGTTTGGGGAACAATAGAACATGAGCAAGGTTTAAAAGGGAATAAGGGAGCATTGACCACTTTTCAGGGGAATTTGAGAACACGACTCTCCTTGGGGAGTTCTTTATTACAGGAAAAGAAAATCACGAAGAGTCCACACAAACGGAAAAAATTACGTAATAAATTGCAAAATCACACCCGTGTTTATAGTTCACCTGATTGCACCAAGAACACCAAGCGCCACGATGCCAAGAATCCATCCTGTGTTTGCAAACGCTTTTGGTAATGTTAATGCTCCAACACCAATGATGAGATTGAAAATATAAATAAAAGCAACCTGCAGAAAACGAATGAATACCATAAGTCCAGAGGAAAATTCCTAGAATATGATTTATGACCTAGGCCTACAGTCCTACACGGTAGTAAAATGCAAAAAATCTTTAAAATCTTAGCAGCAGATTAACTAGTAGACCTAATATAATGAAACTGCATCAATCTTTCTGCTCGGCAAAGCAACAAGTCAATCAAGCAACAGTCTGAATGATGATTCCCTAGTTCAGTGATTCAAGACGTAGGCCTTAGCTTTTCTACGTTTTCGTACGCCGACATGATCCAGGCATTCGGTTTACCCACCTTGGCATCATACAACGAGCCAGCAGACGTCACTGTACTTGTGGTGGCCATGCTGATACTTCCAAGCGAAAGTTCACTGAGTCAAAATACGACGAGAGGAAACTCGATTCAGCAGAGCAAAAAGAGGATTTCCAAAATACAAGTGCTGTGATTTCGGGTTCACGTTCTATCAAAGAACAAGAAACTAGTTCATTGATTTCACAAGCAGACGGCAAAGGGTTGTATTCACAGCCCTATTACCACGTTGTTTAACAACGTACAAGTGTTGGTGTGAATCAGGTGATGTGTGCTTCGTGTCAGCTACGTTTTGATTGTGGAAATCATCATTCGTGCTCGTAGAAAACATTCTTCAGAAATGTTCTCGTTGACATCATGTGATTCTCATGCCAGCCGCGCCTCGCTTCCGAATCAATAGAACAAGGGAGGTTCATGCAGTGTCACCATGGAAACTATTGTTTATATTAGCAGCACGTGATTTTTGTTGTCAGCCACAAATTGTCACGCGTATGATATTGGTTTTCGTGTTCTGTTGTGCGATTGTAGCAAGCACGCAAGCCAATCTCGTGATATTTGCGGTAACTTTGCTTGCTATATTTATTGAACGTTAAATAAAAAGTACGGATTGATTGATTGCAAGTCAAACGTTTTTCCGTGTTACAGTTAGGGTTACCAGATCACAGATGAGATAATACGGAAAATTTGCAAACTTGGGCAGAAGTGCCTAACAAAATCAACTACATTTGAAATTGTATAGCACATAAATACAGTACGGAACGATTCCGGAAAATAAGGGACGTCTGGCAACCCTAGTTACAGTGCACCATATAATTTAAATGCTACTTGCAGCAAACAGGTCCAATTCTGTGAAGAACGCGGCCATGAAAGTTTTGATACAGGAGTAACAGGATGATGGCTTTTTAGCAACCCCTTTTATTTCAGTTTTCCTCCTTGAATAGTAGCTAATTTCCTTGCTTCGTCGTCATCATAATATGTACAGTATTTGGAAAAAAATAGATAGAAATTTCTCAAGGAATACACGTACTAGATAGATTTGGTGTATATTTAATACATAATTATACGCGAGGTTAAATTTATAGGGAATCAATTAACATGCAAGGTATACAGATCATTTTACATTGGCATCATAGCACTCATTTCAGGTATAATAAT
>OFHS01001185.1:0-21566 GCA_900245855.1 Calvadosia cruxmelitensis
TCACAAGTTGTCGAGTACACATGACGCGTGTTTATTGAGTTCTTTACATGGCGCAGTGGATATTTGACGATACCCATTTTACGCATTGATATTATTTTCTCGCGGAAATCCTGTCGTATTCCGAAGCTTTGACGGATTGTATTATGCCGAAAACACGCAAGCAGAGAGCCAGCGCCGAAGATGATGACCTGCCATCGGTGGCCCTTACGCGGTATGTTTCCGATCAAGTCAACGCGGCGATGACCACCAGGTTTGACTCTTTCGAAACGCAGATGGAGGCCACGCTTCACTCATTTCTGTCACTCATTTTTGTCACTTTGCTAATGATGACATCACTGGTAAAAATGCATCTCAATCAATCAATCAATCAATCAATCAAATCTTTATTTAAAGAGGGTAAAAAGCCTGTTAAGTCTAAAGACTTTTCTTCCACAGGGCCCACAGGGCATCTCATTCGCCTTCTACCAAACATCAACATTTTGTTTTGGGTCAAATACAATCATTAACTTTTGATGATACTTTGGGACAAACGTAGCAGGTCATTATTCTCATGATATTGAATTAGCTTTGAAGCGGATGAACATAACAGATATAATTAGCCGTCCCATAAAGAGCTCAACAACAGGGATTCCAGACACTAAACCAAAGAGCACAAAAGGAAAAATATAAACATCAAGCTGTGACTAACCGTAAATCGTCACTAATCTCCAGTCGTCTCTGCTGTTCTTCATGCTGAAATACAAGCAAACATTTTGTCATGATGCTATAAAGCCTACATCATCATCACACTACAAAGAAAGGGTTAAGCATCAAGGTTCACTTACTTCTCGTCTCTCAAGCAGAGAAGCATTGCTCGGCCCGACTTGATGCTCAATGTGGCGTCGGTCTACGGCTGATTGTCGCCGGCGTAATATATCGAAGCATTGCATCAAAAGCTCCCCAGAGAAATCCCCATGCTTGTATCTGACACAAAACAGATGCTCTTGCTCAACTGGGGCTGTAATCACATCATTATGTAGCTAAGCAAAACAGAGATGATAAAACACTTTCAAGTACCTTTTGTCACAAACATCAACCGTTGTCTGTAATATGTTTCGTTTGGTTTCTTCCCGACTTTTGACCATTTCCAAAATCAAACTGGAAGTCAAAAAAGTCATCTCAAAAAGTCATACAACCTCAATCAAACACTTGCAAAAGTAAAAGTAGCAAATGTCCACGCATCACTGCAACTAACCAAGCCCTTTGGAGGTCTCGTCGTAACTTGATCATTTTTTCATACGAAGCTTCATCATTCTTCCGATTCTAAACAGAAGGTTGAATGAGTATATAATCAACGCAAATGTAATCGCTTAGCCTGTCATGCACGGTGGCACGACAAGAACACGGGAGGTATGCAATACCTTTCTTGTTTGCATCTTTTCCACTCGCCTCCTGAAAGCTATGTAGGGGTCGTGAGTAGCGCCACCACTGTCCTTCTTGTCCGATTTCAGAGTGCCTAAGCCAGAGTTTGTGTTCTGAAACAACATAAAACAATGTCAAGGCTGAATGTAAACCGAAATACCGGCATTCTTCCACTAA
Source organism: Calvadosia cruxmelitensis (assembly GCA_900245855.1). NCBI lineage: Eukaryota > Metazoa > Cnidaria > Staurozoa > Stauromedusae > Kishinouyeidae > Calvadosia > Calvadosia cruxmelitensis. The sequence goes on from OFHS01001185.1 coordinate 1,579, forward strand.
CCACAACAAATGAACTACAATCAGCATCAAAACACATTTGAATTATATCACAACTTGAAGCAAATTAGGTACCAAAGGATAATTAGACAAGCAATTTGGACCAGACTTTTTAAACAACGATATAAACATGGTTAATTAGATGCCCAAATTGAAGATATGGGCCAAAACAAACAATAAGTTCCTTCCTGGGACACCATTTAATGCAAAAATTCGGGGAACTATTTTTACATCAAATTGTGCACACTGCACTTCAGATTTGGCAGTGCTGTCTGAAATAGATGCTTTCCAATCAGATTTGGACCGGTTCCAACATGTTAGTCTTCTTCTTATATCGACCAAAACAGTCGATCTATAATAAATCCCAGCACGCCATGATCTTACACCTAGAGTTCGCATCAAGAGTAAGCCTCACTTTGTATTAAATGTCTCACAGCGATGACAATGGCTAAACTTGAGAGTTTAGCTGAAATTGTGTCCATAGCGAAAAATATCTGAGGACATGCACCATACACACAACTTCAGCATTTCTTATTTAATTTAAAAGAAATCTTCATCAGAAAATTGTCATCCCTGTAAGTAGAGTATGGCAGCTGACTTGGAGCTGCTCTGCTGCAAACGAGAAAGTCTGTGTGCAAATGCGGCAATGTCGTAGTCGAAGCAATCGCAGAAATGATCAAGCAAAGTACCTTTTTAGCCACGACATGTTAATTTTAAAATAAAATATTCTGTAATTATCAGTAATTAGATACTTTTATCGCATAGTTCCAACGTAATCTGTAAATAAACCTTTTTATCGCTTATTTGTAGTAGTATACATTAATTTATTATCCAATGTAGCGTATCTCAGCCTGATGATATACACATAATTTTATTGACTAGCTGCCATGTATTAATCAGGCAACGACGTAACCTTCAGCCAGATGAAGATGTTGTTTAATTTGAAGAAGAAGAGAAGAAATCAATAGTATGAAAACTACTTCTAGGTAGCCTTTACCAGACTGAAAATACATTCATCATACCGAAGAAACGCCTCTTTTTCTTTGCCAGTATTCGTAAATGCCTTGGATAACATCATCATTTGCAGACTTCAGCACAAAATGTGCAGCGGACAAGGAAAGAGTCTGCAAAGGAATGTTTTAGAATGAGTAAAGTTCTAAATGAACATGAAATCAGCCTATGTTCCTGTACCAGCAGAAGAACAAAATGGGACAAAAAACAACGAAATACACAGAAACAGTGTTACAAAAGCAGTGTGACATTAATTAAATAAAGGAGTCATAGGAATTAAAAATAGCAAAGAGAACAACGTTTGACCATATCTCGTAGAAATTTGCAAAAGTATCTTCCAGACATCGACATTCAATGCATTTGTGCATTCGACAACAGCAATTCAAGTTCCTAAAAGCTGACTGTCACTCAGTCAATGATAACATCGATGAAATACCTCGGGCTGGTTACCACAAGCCTTCTCCAAGCATTCATAAAGTCTTTCGAATTCCACTTCAGTTAATTTCTAAAATAAACAATTAGACTCAAGAAATCTGCTGATACTCTGAAATAGTAGATCCATCAATACGTTTCATGTTAGCATTTACCTTATTATTTTAAGAAACGTACCATTCGTGGTAACTACGTTGCCATTCGGCTCTGTAGCTATGCAAGCTTTTGCAAATAAAGTTCATTATTAGACTCATAAATATTTGAAGACAAACAATCAAAACAAGATGTCAGGGTGTTAATTAACTCTTGTCCTGCTTATAAAACTAGTTTAATCAAGACTTGAAGTCGCTTTATCGATTGCTAATTGGTTGATCACTAAGGACTACCTATGTGATTGGTTATATGCTGCTACTTTTGAATTGTTTCGAAAACGTGTATACACGTCAATAGCAGGACAAGTGTTAAGTGATGCAGCATTGAAACAGATTTTAGTGATATGGCCAAATTAGACAACTTCCAAAGCACAAGATCACTCACCGTTTGTCGATTAGTGTTAAATTTCTTGATCCATAATTCGTCTTCTTCATCGTAATCATATTCTGGCAGCTCGTCTTCCAAGTTAAAAGCTGTAACAAAAAATCTAATGTCAAAACAACAGACAGAGCACAACCATGCATTAGAAATTAATAATATCTGAAGGTTGACAAACGAAAGTGCAGCGCTCAACAAATTTGGTGCTCTAGTCAATAAAGAACATTGATTATGCGGAAATCTTCACAGAATGTTATGCAGAGTGCAGACAGCCTCAGAACTTTGAATCCAAGCACGTGGATCCGAGGTTAAGGTATTAACATCTGTAAGTCAAGGGCAGTGTCTCCTGCTTCCACAAAGAACTGATGAGCCTGGAGGAATTCATTAACACAGACAAGGTATAGCCGGGTCTGAATAATTGGATCTCAAACTCTTTAACACCTGATAAAGAGGACAATGTGTCAATGAAAGATACAGTGAAAACAAAGTCACATTTTGTAAAGTTCAATTACAGTCCACTCCGCTTAATAAACTACCTCATGACTACTCTACTTCGCTTTTATTAACTGGCTGGTTCTATCAAACAAAGTGTCAATAGCTAAGAGAAAACATGTAGAAGAAACTTAGGTCTTAGGAACACAAATATTTGGATTAAGTAACACACGGTTTTATTAAATTTTCTCTGAAATATCAAATGAAGTGAAATCCGATTGACAGGATTGCAAACTGGAGTAGCATTACAGTTAATCAAGAAACAAGTGAGTACAATGTAACTTGGTTAATATCACACCCTCGGGAAAATTGTGAAATGTGATATTATCCAAGTCGTGACAATAACCAAGTCTCACACTCAGACCTCTAATTTTGCAGAAACGGCTCAAACAGTAACAAAAGCGGCCCGTAGAATTTCAAAGCGATAAACAAGCATTTCTAGTACCAGCATTGCACCATTGTATGTAGGGATGCACAGAAAACGAGAATGACCTGAGAAAATCTTTTTTCAACCGCAACAGCAAAATTCCTTTGAGCATCTAACATCATCTGATTTTGACTTCAGAATTAGTAAGTCGAGTGAAATAACGCTCCTACCTTGGACGTGAACATATTGCTTAGGGATTGTTACTTTGAGCTGTTTCAATTGTTGATAATCCGAATCGTCAAATATTGCTTCTGGTGTGGGAATGATTAGTCGTTGAGCTTCACCGTAGATTTGCTGAGCCGTTATGGCACGTTGTAGATGATGTTCCTGAGAAGAAATAAGCAAACATTTGAAATTCAACAGCAACGTCAGGGCACCAAAAGACACCAACAATATTTACAGATAGATTACATATCATCAAAAAAATATGATATATCACACGGGACATATCACGATCTTATAAATATTTCCATGAGCAGACCCATGAATATTCCACTGTGAAAGCGATCCTCCAGATAAAATGCTTGAAAAAGTCGCAAGGGTGCAAATACTAAGCCACATTGAGCATAGGCATGGGACCGGTAACTTTATTTGATCTAAACATGGCTTCAAGTGTGATCCAACTAAAACGAGTTAACTATAATGAAGCAGCTTCAAACTGGATGGTTCCAAAGTTCTGTTTACAAGCTTTGGTGCTATTGACAGTGTTTGCACGTCAAAACAAAGATCACTGTCAAGTGGAATGCAGAGCTTCAATCGGATGCTTTACTAGAATGAAGTGTTTCGCCGTCCAGATCCGAAAATCAATTTCCAAATGATCGCCGTCCGGATTCTCATTTCACACAGCTTTTACAAGAAATGAGGCCGAGGGACCAATGTGCGACTTGCTTGACGTTGTTTCATATTGAATGATTTGAAGTTGTTTCGGCCTGCGACTTCTTATGGTGTTTCTTGAAGCGTTTCTTCTATCTCTGTGCAGAAAAAAAACTGGGTGAAAATGAGGATCTGAACGGCGATCATTTGGAAATTGACGTCTGGATCCGGACGGCGAATCAATTCGTTATTAGAAAAGGAATTTGGCATTGCATTCAGAAGACAAGCGCATAGACACACAGGTTACCATAGTAACTATCAAGGTCGTATCTAGGAAATTTGAGCCAGAGGCACTTTTTCAGAACGGCCTATGATTAACTGTTTGACTTGAACATTCATCATCGTCATCAGTTCTCTAGCCGGGGAGGACGTAGGAGCACCTAATCATGCACTTTGCGTCGCCACAAGTCTCTGCTACCAGATATGATATTATAGTTTATTATTATTATTAGGCCTAGTCTGAATATTACAGTTGCAGTAGGTCTATACCTGAGAAAAATGCGCAATAGTATCAAATCACAACGCTTGGCTTTCACGTTGAGGAACATAACAAGCTATGAAATCAACGCAGAAGTGGAAAATCAAAACCTAGATCGCAGAACAAAAGAGTTGTTGCTTCGGGGAGGAACATCACACCAAATAACAACGGTAAGTTATGATACATGTTGGTCACGCAGACTTTCAAAACGGTATCTGATCTAGCCAGGTTATCAAACCAACATCGATTGCTCGAAGCATGGCGAAAAACGTCTCTACGAAGCAGTAAATACTAGATGCTACATAAAATAGATCGCGGCAGTAATTGTGCCAAAGTATATCTCCCGCGAAAGTTGAAGTTGCTACAACACGCTTGAAAGGACCCGACCACGTGACCGGGGCATTCATTCACACAACCAAGCGACTACTACCTGGAAAATTAACTCTCTAAATTAAATTAATCGAAATTCCTACGCTCAAATGAAGGTAGTGACTTGAAAGTGCACATAAAATGACAAATTATGAGCATTTTTATGTATTTTTTAGCTAATGCCAATCACGATTATCCGAACTTGGCGCCGCATTGTTGTGCCTCTTCAACGGCGTGCATAATAAATTAGCTGGGAGTTCAACTCCCTCGTTTCAAAATTATGCAAATAAACAGAAAATAAACCTACCGTTTCTTCTTCTTTTTCCATACCAGTGGGCATTTGAGGTACCACACGGTTAACTGAGCTGTAGTCCGATAAATCTGGGATGTCGTCGGCATGGTAAACTGGCAGGGACTTGTTCGCGTCTAAAGCGCGCGCCCTGAACGACAGTTTGCTCATGGCGGCTTCTGTAGAAGCAACAAACAATTCGAGGGCCGAAACCCAACAAAATGGCCCAGTCCTGCAACTTTTAAGTCAAGCATATAAAGAAAACTGTCATATATTTGTCTCTATGAATTCCCGGCGTCATTTCTGTAGTCTTTGACCAGAAATACGAATAAAACTACTCCATGTTCGCCCCGTTAAAAATCCAACATGGCGGCGGTCAGGTCCAAGGTGCTCGTCATTGCTCGCTATCCCAACGTGCCATGTTTCAACGAGCGAGCGCTGTGACTTTGCTACGCGAACATCACTTATACGAGACAGCGACGCTGGTCAGCGGTAAATTTCCCGCTGACACAATGACGTTTCAAAATGGCGCATTTGTGACCCCGTCTATAGCTGTGTACATAACTACGGTTAAGAATAATATAAGAACAATAATAATATTAATAATATAATAAAGACACCACAAATAGTCCTACAGATAAAACCAACAATTGATAATAATAATATTAATAATGTTATAATAAAAATAATATTTCTCCGTGGTACATAACAACAGACCAACAGTGAGTCTGCAAGGTTTAGGTTCAGACCTGACTCATCGAGAGACACAAGGAAGAAACTCAAAAAACAAGTTCAGTTCTTTTACAGAAAGACAACTCTGTTATATTGTCAAAACTCACTTGTAGTACGCAAAAGCGAATTGCAATACACTCGTGAAACTGTTGCTATCTCTATAGACTATATCATGCAGTCTCGTCAACAGAAGCCGCCATGTTTACAATTTGACGTATATGTACGATCCTTTGACTACCTCGTCGTAATAATAACGTTGTCGAACGATTTGTAGAGAAAAACATAGCGTTGCTCATTCATGCATACTGATATTACAGCGAATATGTCAATACAAGTGATTTCCGTTTGGTTTCAAAAGCAGACTACTGTCTTCTAAGTTTGATCGCGTAGTCAGGAGGGAAGGATGAGCGAGCACATGGATACTGAGCAGAAGCGTTCTTAAAAACATTCGAACAATATGTCTGCCATAGCCACGTACTCTATACGCCCCTGTTTTCATCCCCCCCCCACAGTGCTTAACCCCCCTTCCAGTATTCAGAGGAAATAATGCAGTTCGTCCCTCGCGTAGTGGTTTTCGTCGTCGTCCGCTGTTTCAGGATAGCAAGCAACCAGCGCATCCTACAAATAAAAAGAGGCAAATGTGCAAGGTAAAATCTCAAAACGAGGAAAAAGTAAATTCCAGTCGAGAGATGAGAGCCCTTAAAACCGTAGAGGCGACTGACCTGCGATGCTATGTACAATGAATTATAGATTTTCCAATAGACATCTCTGACTTTTCGCGCCGGATGGAACAAACCCTGAAAATCGACAAGGCAAATATTAAACACAAGTTGGAAGACAGAAATAGTTAGTATTGAGACACTACCGTCATTTAAAATAGAGAAATGTCAAGAGAATTTCACAAATGAAAGTCAATTTTCTCCAACACCCAGTGGCATTGATAGTCACACGGCGAATGCCAAAAAGGAGTACAAAAATCGTACAAATTTTGGTGAAAAACGTAGCTCGCACGAGTTCAAAAGAAAAATGGAACTGAAGTGTGGCGTGCTAGTCTGATAGCCAAGAGAAAACGAAAACAAATCACACAATAAAAGGGGGCATGAATCCAGCATCGCCTGGCTTTCTCTACAATAGTTCAGCATTTACCTGTAACGTGTAGTGAAGTATCTTCGTTGAGCCACATCCAACGCGCAAGCCCTCGATCGCTTCGCTTACAGCGTTGATAACGTGTGGTGATGTCTCGAAAATGTTCGGCCAAATGAAATTGGCGAGATGTGTAAGCGCATCCTCACAGCCGAAGCCGAACACGCCGATGGCCATATGTTTGATGGCAGCGCATGATGTCTGACGATGGACGAGATCCCTGGAAGAATCGGAAAGAAAACCTCGACTATTAACTCAGGAAGACAGAACTTTGCAAAGATAGATCGTTCCACCAAGCAAAAGTTTAAAACAATACAATATCAGAAATAAATCAATAAAACTTAATCCAACATGCAAATACAATACAATCTTCAACTTAAAAAAATACCTCTAAAATTACAACCTATTTACAAATTAAAAACTTCATACAGCAGTTTGCTAGATGGAAGACTACCCAGGACCGAAGCAGCATTTCCACGTTGGACAGCAACGCTTATGCGTTGAGAGAGGGATGTGAAAGAGAGATGAGAGGGATGAGTGTGTGTGTCAAGATTGCGGTGAAAGCGCAGCATATCGCTATTACATTCTATACAGCAAATGCGTTCCATCTTAAACTTCTTATGTGAAAGAAAAAGAGCAAGAAATGTAAGGTAAGATTCAGAACAATTTACTAGTTAGTTAGATCAACGAAAAGTTTGCACGTTTTATTATTTGCATGAAGTCTATTCAGATGAATCGATTATCTATTCTATTCCGCATTGAAAGAAAGAAAGTTATCAATCTGAACTCGGGAAGGACAGACCCAGTCACTGTGGGAAATTCAAAAGACACGTCAATTGACAGGGTATGGGCAGACCTTAACAAATAATAAAGCAAGAAAATTACTTCTCAGACAACGCCCTTTGCTCACTTCCTGAAACGCATTGGGTCAGACATTCAAAATCACTTCTTTGAAAAGGAGTGGTGAAAAAAAGAACCAAGATTGCATGACAGTAACACTAACGAGCAGTGATTATAGCTATTGTATAACCCTAAGATAGTGGAACATAATCTTTAGGGGACTTGCGGTAGCCACGATGCCATTCAAACATCGCCATAATCCTCTGTCAACTTGAATAAGCTTGAAGAACAAGTCAGCAACACGGCTGTAAAACATTATCATGGAACGAAAAACACCCGACATGCAATAATTAATTTTTGTAATTATATTAGATTTAGAAATAGTGAGTTTCTAAGGACCTACCTATCCATGAGTGCGTCTTCTAGGAGAGGAGTGACGGCGTAAATGTAATCCTTGCCCATTTCGCCAATATATTCAAAGAGGAAGGACAGTGACTTCAACACGCCATTTTGTACGTTCAACTCCGGCACGCGATATTCGTTCATCAACGCCGGCAGAACGGTGAACGGCGAACATGTCTCGGCCACGATTGCTATGGCAACCGTCGTGCAGACGCGATTCTGTCGTTCTTGCACTTTCAAGTTGTTCAACAGCGTAGCGAGGACGTCTTGGGGTCTGAGGAATAAAACGAGACAGACAAATGAAACAATATGTCATTGACCATTGCATAGTACCGCGCTGAAATAGCTAGTCAACTGGAGCACGGAAAAGCAAAAACAGGCAGGAGCTGGTACGTTATTTATGGTTAATAAACGTCTAGCATCAGCGCTCAGTCCATTCGTGAACCGAATCGTTGTCATTTATCCGGCGCATTTCCGACGACGATCAACCGATCTATACTATGAAACATCCAAAGGAAAAAAGGCGAAAGTTTGAAGCAATAATTTCCACATTAAACTATTCGCGTACGAAATACGAAATTCTAAAACCTTCGCAGAGATACAACCTATTACTACGCTTTGCATGATACGTCATTGTACGAAGCACGACGCTTCTATACGTACCCGATAGCTTTGGCGATGTAGCCGAACGTGTTGACAGTGGCGCGGCGAATGGCTTTCTTGTGAGCCTTCAGCAGCTCCAACAACTCAAAACAGATTCGCATCCACTCACGGGCGCTGACGTGTTCAGCACCGCGATCGGCAATGCGTCCAACCAAATCGATACAGTTCTCTTGCACCTTCTCGTGTCTGTTCTTGAGAATGGGCGTCAGCCGAGGCAAGAGATCCTTGATGGGCGGGGTCATTTTATTCATGCCAATGACGTTCACGATGGATTTCAACGCACCAAGAATGCTGCCGAGGACTTCCGGGTATTCTTCGCCGAGGTACTCGTACAACACCACTCCTAAGTGACCCATTAATTTTTCCTGACGGAAAGAAAAGCAGACGAGATATAATCAACAAAATAGCTATAATAACATACTATAGACAGTCCTCTACATGAAGAGTCCGTCCCACTTCCTCTAATGCACTAACTACATAAACTACGCCATAAATCACGGTCAGACGCGGCTGACTAAGTAACACCAAAGAAAGCCAAATCAACATTCAATACATCACCATATAAATGCGATCGGCTTGCTCGGGACATTAAAAAACCGTTTTGAAACACCACTCATAGAAGCATATTTACTAGTTATTAAATTGCATTTTGTAGTAGCTTTATCTTCACATGATTTCTAGCTATTTGCTCAAACAAACGGTACTGTTTTAAAACAAGACATCTGCTATGATGTAACCGCTTGGGTTGAAATTCAACTCTGATACCTAGAGACTGTGCTTAGCACGAGTGATAAACAACGAGTGAATTTTCGATGTGGGTTTTCCGACAAGCGGTCGGCACAGCATTGACAATTACGACAACAGCTCTACCAAGACCCCCATCTCAGCGTGTAGGGGCAAGCGGGGCATTAAAGAGCTCGTCGCAATACTTACGGACCCGGAAGGTCATCTCAAATCACCGCAGATGCAAGATACGGCGATAACTCGAGCCCAGGACATACCTCGCCACATGTTTTCATCACCATGGCAATGCGAGCGATGAGGTCAGCGGCCTGCTGACGTACTTTGGCCGACTTGTTGTTGAGACGCCACAAGATCGTACCGCAGATCTGCGGCAAGTACGGCTTGGTTCGACTTGCGAGAGCGTTAATGACCGTGCCAAAACCATTCAACATCACAATGTCCTGAAACGGAAGAAAACAATAGCCGTCACTCAAGAAGAGATGATTGTATGTGCAGGCAGGTGCATCAAAATGGAAACGAAACAGACGATGTGTAACGATTTCACCAAACGGTATTTCCAGCATGTCTTCAACAAGGCAAATCAAGATAATTATTAATGATCTCAACTTTATAAGAATTTCAACTATATATTTCAACTTCTAGTATTTACTTTATAAGTGTATTGCGTGAGACAAAGATTTCCCAAGCGAGTCAGTAAAGATCCTTCTTGGGACAATAAACCACGTTGTGCTGCATACGCCCAAACCGAAACACGACGAGCGTTCCCAAAAAACCAAGTCAGTCCCAGTGCAAGTCGGCAGTGAATCGGGCGCGTAGTTTTAAACTGTAATGGACAACTTTGACAGCCAAGAACAATCGTGGAAATTGACAATCATGGAGTGGACTGCGGATGAATTGCTTCAAACAAAGCCCCTTCATTACCTGGGGCCTTATTCATGGACCGGCACTAAAGCGTAGTCCAGGACTAAATATTAAGTCGATTTAGTTCAGACTAGATGTTTAGTCCTGGGCTATGCTTTAGTCCTGGTCCATGAAAAAGGCCCCAGGTGGCAAAGGTCTGAGCTTTCATTTCCAGGCTAACATAGACAGTGGACTCTGCAGCAGCTTCGAGGATAGGACCAGCTACAAGCAATCGTTTTGGCAATATTAATTCACAAAAACAAGATGTGCTTGTGAGTCTGTGATAATGCCGTTACATTTTCTTAGTGGTGTGACCTGGGATATGAGGTCGTGGCCTCGCTTGGCACTGTTGTCTCGTGTAAGTGACGCATGCTCTGTCGTAACATGTTGCTATGGATACGCGAATGATTGTAACTTGTCAGTCTTCTTGCTGCGTGGCTCACGAGTGGATGTCGGAAAAACGTAAGCCAACGAACAGGGGCTTGCGTCCGTTGTCGTGTCTGTCTCCCTTACACCCAAACATTCCTTGACACAACTTAGATCACATTTACCTCGTTAGTCTGTTCTTGGAACGCATAAAGAATGCCATCAATCAACTGTTCCTCCAAACGAGAGTCAATGTCGGCCGCGCCCATGTTCTCCATGATCTAAAATCAACAAAAAAACAAAAACGACCTGATAACAAAAACAAGCAACGACAAGGTGGTGCCTAAAGACTAAAGTCACTTCTGACTTTGAAAACTGATGCTGGTGGTATGACATTGTATAAGAGACCTTCTACCACAACGAGTAAATTACAATGTACCTTGTGAAGGATTACGATAAGGTGATGATTAACTTCTGATCATGGACACTGATGATGGTATGGTATAGTAATGGCATGTACGTTTAATTCTTTATTCAGGCTAAAATAACCAAGATGCTTCTTTTCAGAAAGCTGATATTTTTATGATCACATACCTTCTCGATGGTCTCCAGTACCATCTTTCGATACTGTTCGTTTTCATCTTTCAAATCGTCGACAACACGCCCAACGATTTCACCGGCGCCAACCTTGTTTGCAACCTCGACCGTTGTGTCTACAAGCTGAACCATAGAAACATCGTCAATGCTTAGACATAACTATTTTTTAAAGTATAAGTCAGTTAACCTAACTGCTTTTTAGGGGATTATGAAGAGTGTCCTTTATACACAGGTGGCTGCTCTGTAGAGGTGGCCGCCAATACAGGTTTGAATGTACTACTTAAATTTTGGGCTCTTGATGCCCCCGTGTAAGATAAAATCATGGTGCGATCACAGTGAATTGGTTAATATCACGGTCTTGTCTACAACAAAAATATGACATTAGCAAGTTGCGACAATAAACAAGTTTCCCGGTATTTGGAAACATGATTTTCGCATGCAAATAAATGATAGCTTAAGTTTACTAATCACTAAATTAATACAGTCAATCAATTAAATATACAGAGTAGAAATAGGTCAATTGGACATCGGCATAATTACAATTGTAATTTTTGATAACTCTACTTAGTTGAAATTGTATTGACACAACTCTCAATTAACAAGACTGGTGGACAACTGGAAACAAAAACATCTGGTTTCTCATGTAATATCAAACCATCTGAAAAATTATTCGAAAGCGAAATCAAACTCAGCAGACTAAATGTTCGATTGCATGCATATCCAAAACAAAAGTCATCTATAGCAGTATTGGTGCTGCCCTTTACCTCCGCAACACGAGGGCACTCTCAATGAATGCTATACGAAGCATGGGAAATTTACCTGTCTGTAATTACGACGGTCAAGAGCCATGCGATGCGTCCAGAAATGCTTAAAGAAATCAGGCAAGATTTCGTCTTTGATGTACATGGGTTCCACGCCGTCTGTGGCGCAGCATTGTTTCACAACCTGTCACAAAGCAGATATGATTAGCGCAAGTCCGTGAATGATTGTGTTCAGGGTTATGCAGTCAACTATGTGTCAAATGGCAACCAATCAGACACAGCAGGCCTCTATTTATAACTTAAAACAGATTAGCTTCTATTAACAGGTTTAATCCTTGTTCCATAAATGAGAAGTAGTTAGAAAGGGTGAGGTGAAAGCCTCTCAAAGGATTTCTGTTTCAAGGTGACCACTACGATTTCATGGTTGGGCCCAATATCTACCAGTTCAAAATTGTAGACCTATACTGGTTACATTCTGATTGGGTGAAATTTTGAGCCAATGGCAAGGTACCCGCTAACATTTGTCAGTGTCATTTTGTGGCATATTAATTCCAGAGTGTCCAGGAAGCAAAATGCAACAACTTAGTCATAGCAACACAAATACAATAACATTCCACACATTGTTGCATCATATTCAGCCGTAAACAAAACACAATGTAACGTAGACATGCCGGAATAGGGAAATCACATTGTTTGCGTCTCCTACCTTGAGCACAATCTTTTTCATCTCCTCGTCAGGACTTTGAAATTCACGAATGAGAATCAGCATGACCTCGCGGGTGTAATGACTGGCAAACTCAGCATCCATCAAAGGAATCAAGTAGCCGATGGCTTTCAAGAAGGCAGCAAGACCCTGTCATCAACAGACAACGGCAAGACGGTGAGCATGTCATCATTGATTAAATGTGCAAGTCAAATTCATGGCACTGATGTGGACTATTCAAGCCTAACGTCATTACGTCAGTCATCTGAGTTTGTCTACCATGTGTAATGGGGGAAACTCCATGGTTTTGCATGATTTGGCATAAGCACAATTTCTAGGAATTTAACTGGCAATGTAGCAACACCAGTCCATGAATATAATAGTTGCCTTGATGATATTCGGTAAGTAAAACGCAGATAAACAACTCGCTAAATATCACGTTTCTGTTCTGCACTAAGACTATGATATTAACTGAGCTATATCGTATATTTGAAACACAAAGAATTCAGGTTCAAATAGATTCCAACAATCATGGTTCAAACAGCATCTTTGAAGCCCAGACTAACCTTGCCTCTGTGTTGTTTGATACCCTTCCATAGCGGTTTCAATACACTGTCGAACGACTCGATGCCGTAAGGTGTGGCCGCTTCAGCCAAGGCAGCAATAGCAAGAGCGGTGATTGTTCGCACTTTCTGTTGCTCGTCAATGAGACCTGGAGAAAGATGCGAAATACAATCATCATGACACACGGCGATCATCCAAAAAACATATGAACATGAGGCTTTTACAAAAGGGAACACCATAATACAAACAAAATATCTTGTTTCCTCGTAATTGTTCGTGCTAAAGTGGAATCATCTAAAGTCGATAATTGGACATCTTTATATTTAGAGCAATTAGCAGCCCCATAATTCGCTTGACGCTGGATTTTATCATTCTATTAGTTCATTTATGAAATAAAATTTATAAGTAACTAAGTTTGTCGGAGATTTTGCTGTTTATGTGTATCTAGTTATTGCATTGCGGATGACTGTTGTGATCAATTTCTTGCTTGTTCAAAGCAACCACATAAACACTTCTTCCTTGCCATTGACAGCAATTGACAGAGTACCATCATCACCCCCTCAAGTGTGTAACCTTTATCATTATGAATGGACTACAGGCAAACCTGTATTTAGCGGCCACCTCTATAGAGTAGCCACCTTTCTATAAAGGTCCTTTTTCTCAGGTTCCAGAGGTGACCATTATAGACAAATATTACTGTACTCGCAAGTGGTCTCTAGTCAAAAGCGGTCGTAAGAAAGTCGCTTTAGCAACACTATAACACCCCGAGGTTGCAACAACACCACTCTGCGCATGCGTCAAAATGATGACTGTTTGATGACAGGATGCTTATGTAAATATAGTAAACTTGCATCTACAACAATGATTGTGGCTTTCATACAGTGACCAAGAGGTGCAAGACGCCATAATGCCAATCACATCCAATAGATCTATGGGAGCACCTTGCTCCTTGACTATCGCTTACCGTGCTCAATAATCTCCACCAAATTTCTGAGATGGGGCAATATTGCACATCCAAGAAGAATAGCAATTTGCTGGACAATTTTGATTCCAGTATGTCTTGCCTGCCATGACTTTTTACTTTTACAGACAGCTTTGAGGAAGGGAAGTAGCGACGGGATACCAAGGGCAGATGCAACAACAGCAAATGCACTGCAAGAAAAGCAACAACAGGTTACATGGTACCATAGGGATGGGGATCGACCACAATTTTAAGATTCGAATCTTTTCGAATAATTACGGTTTGATCCGCATCTCTAATGGTGTCATAGGGAGCGCCGTCACACATACCTTCCTGAACGTCCCTAATTACACAATCACCGTCCTCGACTAAGGCCGGATATATATTGCAAAGGCGTTTATATGTAGCCACGGCATTTTTCGAATGAGCAATATAGTGACAGGCATTAGTTAAAACAATTCTATCCTGGCTTCCTGATGTAAGTAAAATGGACAGCATGCCATTTGCAGTGCCAAAAATGTAACAACAACAAACAGTGATGCTCATCACCACTTCTACGACAATGGTGTTGTACGACTGTGGAGCTCTTTACCGGACAACTTGTAGCTGCAGTATCCTTACCCTCCCTTAAGAAACATTTGAAATTGTATTTCAAAAAGCCGCAGTGGGAGCTGTATCAGTGATGTTAATTTATATTATTGTATTAATTTGGAAATTAATCACTGCAAGGTATTAGTGCAGGTGAGACCTGTCTTACATGTGAGTATTAGTATTTTTCTTTTTTTGTTTTCATCAAGTGTAACGGTGTTACAAAACAACAACTTACCGGGCGGTTGTGTTTCTGACGTATTCATCCAGATTGTCAATATCTGNTCTTTGTCCTGAAGTCAGTTTTATGGCAATCAAGTGTTTGTTTCAAGCGTTGTTCAACTTTGAGGAGCAAACAAAGCAATACGAAATAATAAAGTAGTAATAAATCAAATTGCAGTTGTTCTCCCTTGTCAAGTTATCTTTTCAAATTATCGTTCTTGCCGAACAGAGCAGGCTGTGATTTTCGTGGTGTTCGTTGGTTTAGGAAACGGAAGCCCGTCATGACACACTCTGTAAACAAAATTTCGTTTAATGGTATAAATATTTATAAAACTGTGCTTGATGAGGAAAACGTGTCCTCCTGCAAACCAACGCTGAGGCTGAGCGGACTGCGGACTGCGGAACAGACAAAAAACACACGGCTTCCTTGCAGCATTATGTCGAAGTGACTTTACTCTGTCAACTTCCGTTGATGGCGAAGCTCAAGTGCTGAACAACTGTACTTTTGACTTGCTTTTGACAACATTATTATTGAGCTGATAGCATCGAACAAGAATAAATTGATGTGCTGCATAATTCATTTTCAATTTTATTCAAAAGTTCTATCAACAAGTCAGCAAAAAAAGTAAAGTCGCAGCACTTGCCAAAGGGTTGGCGAACAAGTTTTCTTTCGACAGCGTACTCTTGCGCTGTGATTTGTCAAATCCAAGCAGTTCACGGCAGGGGCCTGGCAATCTGGCACAACATCCATCGATGCACGCGACTTCACCTCAGACGGCGCTTTCTCAACAAAGCGTGGACTATTTTAGGCGTGATGGAGGATGATTATCACTTCAAAAGTGTGAGCTAACCACTCGAAAACCACTTGAGATGCCAACTTGGTTGAAACTCTTCCGCTTCTTCATGAGCTGGCTGGACGAAATGGCGGGAAAATGCAGAGGCTACTTTCTTTCTCTTATTACTGGAATTCAGCGCGTGGAATTGATCTCAAACAATGCCCATCGTAGTCAGCAGTGCTTTAACAACTGTAATGTTGATCGCTGTCCTCGTCAACTTGCGATCATAAATCAGAAATTGTCTGAACTCGACGACGTCGCGTGAAGGCGTCTGCCGCGAAAAATACGAGGTAAACGTATCGAATTATATCTTCGCTCGCGTTTGTGGGCCCACGTCAAAATTATGCAAGCACATAGACCGATTGTTGCTCTATGTGCAGCGACATATAATTTCGAAATCGATGATGGGGCAAATAGGCTAAATCATGTCAAAGTTGCAACATTGTTTCAAACATAACATCTTGAATTGTAGATATTAGTTTATTCTTGACACGTTGATCGAAGCAGCGGAAAAAGAGCTTTCAATTTCAACTTGAATGACTATTTTGGTGAACGCGTGGCCAAAGTTATCAAGCAAAATGTGTTTTGGTCGACCGCCTGAACGAAAATGGCGCGAAAGTTGAGTGCTCGATATTTCGCGTGTTTTAACAACTTTTTTATTAATATTCCACAAGAGTAGGTTTCTTGACCTTGTCTATAAGCCTACGAAGTTTGATTAAAATCTGCGAGGGTCAGTTGCAGTTTTGTGCGTTTTGGCAT
Organism: Calvadosia cruxmelitensis; assembly: GCA_900245855.1. Classification (NCBI taxonomy): domain Eukaryota; kingdom Metazoa; phylum Cnidaria; class Staurozoa; order Stauromedusae; family Kishinouyeidae; genus Calvadosia; species Calvadosia cruxmelitensis. The sequence goes on from OFHS01001185.1 coordinate 18,259, forward strand.
GGAATGACCCTGCTCTCGTCAAACAAAGAAAGTAGTGCGTGAGTATTCGATTTGCTAATCACCACAGCCCCGCAGTTTCAAAAATCATATGTCAAAATTAGGTGCTGCCAAGCTGAGGAGGTCTCGGAAGTATTCTGATTTAGTGCGTAGATTTAACTGGCACCAGAAGCAGAGACTGAACACAGGCAACAACAAATAAGGTAACACAACAAAATAAACACGATGCATTAACGCTATCACAGAAATGAAACTATACCTTGGCCAAGTTAGAAATGATCTCCCTGCCTTCAACGCGAGCATAGTAGTCTTCATCAATGAGCAATGGCTCAATGACGACAAGAATCTGGAAATAAACAGACGACACACATGAAGCTAAAAAAGGCAAACAGTGGTTGAGTTCATCCAACAAGATATTGCCATATGGCTTGCTACACAAGCTGGCATTTGGCTTGTTGGCTTTAAAATGTAAACAAAAGCCAACTTAACCCTTGTCCTACTCATAAAACTAGTTAAATGAAGACTTGAAGTCGCTTTATTGATTGCTGATTGGTTAATCGCTAGGGACTAACTATTTGATTGGTTATATGTTGCTACTTTTGAATTGTTTCGAAATCGTCTATACACGTCAATAGCAGGACAAGGGTTAATCTTTTGTATGTCATAATCCTATAGATAACGACAATGATGTTCAAACGCTAAAACACATGCGACTTACAAAAAGCTAGCGGTGTGAGTACTAGCTTGGCCTGCTACACTCTCGCTTCGTTTACAGGCGAGCAACAGTAGTATTTGCATTGTGCATCCAAAACAATGGCCTAGAAAGTGGTCAATCAGGTTTTGCTTTCATTGTTCAGTTTTGACCAATCACCAACAGCCAAGAATTCTACTGGGACCTCCCGCAATTCCAAGGCTGTGCACGGCGAGAGAGAGCAATCTGATTGATTTGAACTTGCCGCAAAGAGCTCGCAATTCACGTCACGCACATGTCTTAGTGAGGGTGTGGCTTGGGTTTATGTCTTGAGAACAACAGAAAGTGTTAAGATTCAACTTATGCACAGGTCAGTGCCACAGGCAGAACGCAAGCGGGGTTTATCACGTTTGTCACTTACTTTGTGGACATACGGCCGTACAAGATCATCCAATTTGTATAAGATTCTGTCAATGACTTTGACCAACAAATGACGCTCCTGGAAACAAAAAGAAATGGGCAATACAGTCAGTCATTGCCTTCAGTATAATGAAGTTAACCCCTGTCCTGCTCATAAAACTATTTTAATGAAGACTTGAAGTCGCTTCACCAATTGCTGATTGGTTGCTTGCTAAGGACTAACTATCTGATTGGTTGTGTGTTGCTACTTTTGACTTGTTTCGAAAACGTGTATACACGTCAGTAGCAGGACAAGGGTTAAACTTAAATAGTTTAAGAATAAAGATAATATAGCAACCCATCAGTAGCACAATCACACTGCATTGCTCTTTTGACATTATAATTGTAATATTTGTCAATGTGCCTCTTTTGTTTTGGTGAAAGTATATGATGATGATGATTGATTTGATCTCATGAGTCTAATAGTAGATTGCTGCTCTATCAAGCAGACTATTATTTTAGTTTGTGGCATTCTGCAACAATATCTACCTCCCACAAGGTTGTGGATAAGAGAAGTGTAGCATAACCTCGTTTGCACACTCCCCCACCTCATTATAAACGCCTCCTTTCCGTCAATAAGATTGTCAGTGACTCTCAATAGTTTGATCAAGACGCACGTATGCACGTGTCTCTTCTCTGAGCGTTGCACAATAATAATTTACTGGCAATGGAGGAAACCGGGCTTACGATAGAGATTTCTTGGGTCTCTTGAACAAACAAGCAGATTTGTACTTAAAGGGATGACCCATGATCATATCATGTAATTGTATTACTTTGTTGCTCCCCATTTCTGCAATCAATTGTTTTGTATTTCGTTTGCTATATGGTCTAAATATATACTCATACTCATACATTTGGGACGAAATCCTTCGAGCAACATTACAACAACATACCTGGTCTTCCAATGTTGGAGACATGAGCAACGGTAGAATCTGATTGAACAGAGGACCAGCCCCAAGTTCTCTTGCTTTGTCTGTGACTTGCCTCAGAGCAGCCTGAAAGACAAATATATCCACTTACAGTAATTAACGCATACAACAAAAGACACATGTGCCGATAAAACAACAAAGGGAAAGTTAGAGTGAACCATTCGTGTAACCGAGAGTTCTGACCCAGTTGAACAAACTGGCCACTATTCATTGGGATCTGGTGGAACGGATGGTGGACATACCTTCCTCATTGGTGGTGTTCCATTTTTGATTTTTAATAACAATTTCATGATTTTCCTTTCTTTCTGCTCTTCTGCACTCAGTGTAGTTTCATCAACATCGACCTGACAATGGAAGCAAATTTGCATTGGTTCAATTTGGTTCTGGGATTCAGCTAGGGAACTGTCTAAGTGTCTATCCATGTAGAATACAAACTACAGGTACAAACACATGCACCACAGAAGTGACCTACCAGCAATTTGTCAAAGTATTGGTAGTCGTCCGGTTTCAGACCTGGCAAATTGCCTGGCGGCTGATCTTCAATATATTTTGCATTCTTGTCTTCGGTCTGAGTATGATAAAACAAAGATGAGCTAGCAAAAGCAAGAACAAACTACAGTGGAACCTGTCTATAATGGTCACCTTTGGGACCTGAGAAAAACGACCTTTATAGACAGGTGGCCTTTGTACACAGGTAAGTGCTCTATAGAGGTGGTCCGTAATATGGGTTTGACCGTTGCATTTTGATCACCCCACGGCATGTAGACTTGTAAGAAAAAGCAAACAAGCACCTCTCCACTCCAGTACTGCTTCTACTGGCAGTCACTTGAGGCACGCGCCTCCAGATCTTGCTTGGCAATACCGCAATAGGCCCTCAAGAGTTTACTTCAGTATTGCAGCAAACTCAATCATTAAAGGAAATGTACGGTCAAGTCAACCACTTGATCATTTTTAAGATTATCTTCTCAAACAAAGGTCGAAATTGATTCCAAGCTCTAGAAATTCACTAATGAAACTGCAGTTTTGGGGGTAAATAGGACCTTGTGAAAACTGCCTCTGGTTTAGTTTTCTAGAAATGGCCTTGCAACTATCAACAGTGGGAGAGCACCAAGATCAAAATGTCGCCATCAGCCAAGGTTCATCGTAATTCCTCGAGGACATGACGACACGTTATGAGTGGCATACCTGCATTTTGAATCCAGTTCCGACATTGAGTGGAGTGGGCGTCGCAG
>OFHS01001186.1:0-30331 GCA_900245855.1 Calvadosia cruxmelitensis
GGCTGTTTTACTTGGACTCATTTTGTTCGTGAGAAGGAATCAATGACAGACGAGAAAAGCCTTCAGAAGGCCACTTCAGCTACTTTAGATCTTCAACACGTAACAATCACGATGCACTTGGTTGACTGAAACCAGCAAGGCCATCTTCACCTGACCTTAGAGCATCTGTTTGTTTTGCTGGACAAAGATGGATTAAATTGTCCACAGTTGTATTTATATATGCGAATATGAAGCACGAAGGCTTTGAATCTAATGGTTTATCAACAAATGATGTACATACAATTCAAGTCATGATATTGAAACCAGGAAATGACTACATGCATATCGTGCTTCAATTTGGAATGCGTCTGATAGTTTGAAATTCAACAATCTCAAATCGCTGCTGACTTTATTCCATGATTTAGCCCATCTGTTTAATTACTTTATCTTGAAACTGATCGGGATTTTTAGCTTTATTTATGTTCTAATGTTATTCCAGCTCAAAGTTATGAATGCCCACTTAGACGTGTAGACGCGTAGAACATTTTGAAGCTTGAAGTTGTCAACATGAGCACGATTTCTCCAATGGACATCTTGGATTCTTTTAAATAATGTCACTACTGCAATTTGCCAAGTGCAGTCCTGATGCATTTTGGGATTTGAGCCACGTGTTTCTGAATTGAAATCAACAATTTTGACAGCCAAGAACAGTCTTTGAATTCGATCATCATTGAAAAGAGTCGCATCCAACAAAGCAACTTTGTGGTATCATCCCATGTGACAGAAATCAACTAGCATGAATCCCAAATGTATTGAGACAGCACTTGGTCAATCAGAGCAATTGTTTGTACCTTAAGTGTGCCTTAATTCGAAGTGGAGCATTTTCAACTTTCGATTGCAACTTTTGAATATTGACCGTATTTCTCCACTGTGTATAATTGCGCACTACATTAAACGGTTGTCAGTAGAGCTAAATATTTTACACCGAGGAGAATTGTTCTAATTTTTTTGGATGTTTTGGAGCTTCAAAACGTTTCCCTGCATGACGTGTTTTAACTTCCAACTATGCCTCATGTCCTTCAATTTGTCCTTCAGAATTAAATCTTGATTTGATAGTCATCCGGAGTCCCATCCCATTTCGGGATTTTTATGAGTTGACCTCTGCCACAGGGTGACGACAATAGAAAAATTCTTTGTTTGAAATGCAATCAACCGTACTCTTAATCTATGATGATCAATTTCAATTATTGTTCTTGGCTGTCAAAATTGTCAATTTCAACTCAGAAACACGTGCCTGAAAACGACATGTATCCCGACATGCAATAGGGCTGTGTTCGTCNCATCAAAATCCTCAAAAGCAACCAGGATTGAAGCAGTAAAATCTGTTTGTTTGTTTGTTTTAAATAACGCAATTAAAAGAGCAAAAATATTGCGGGTTGTAGACATTGCAAGTAGCGAGCGGTGCACATCGTACGCTTGTGTCCACACGACCACACTTCACAGTTTACAAGCCCAGACAAGTTGACGTAAAGTCTTTTCATAGGATGGTCGTAGCGTCTGTTCTATTGTCATCAAATAAGCAAGACAATGACATCTGAATGAGTCAAGGGCTGCCTTGGGCCGACCCGCTGTTGGCCACGAACACCCCTTCTTCATTCTCCGCTGACTTAGCACATTTCCACACGAGACAGCTCCACGGACTGCCATAAGTCCCTCCTGACTGAGCATATACAGACGGATATCAGGGACGCCTCTGTCTTGGTGTAGCGTAATATTCAGTTTAATGCTGACCGCGTGGCCTGTGAATTCCCAGGAAGATATTATGGAGTCCGTCGGAAATCGTAAATTACTGAGACTCAGCGCTGACGAGAATGAAGCATCGAAAAGAAGGCAGGATGTTTGCATGCAGGAACAAACTCAGACAAAGTTGGTCTGGAAGACTGTTGCGTTGATCGTGCAACCGAAAGCAACTCATAACCTGTTTCTGAAGCGAACACATGGCCTGCAAATAGAAATAGCGTCACTCAGACACGCTTCTACGAACTGCGAGCCAGAAAGACTGAACGGTAAGTCATTCCTGATGGAATTTCAACAGTAATGTTGTGCGATGTGTTTATTAAATTTAGTTCCTCCAGTTTGTTGCCTTGATGTCAATGATAGCAGACAACGCGTGGACTTTCATTCGTGGATCGATTGCGTGATATTTACTGCCTACAGTACAAGCGTTAAGTGCTTCGTTTAAACATTAGAAACTAAATCGTTTATTTTCATCATTTTCTTTTCTTCAAAAGCATATTAAATGCAAAAGTTTTCTTTTTGCACGTAAAATGGGCCGTACGACAAGCATTATCCGGTCATTAAGCTAATTAAACATAAACTCCGCCTCTAGCGCAATCAGAGCAATATTTGACTTTCGCTAATTACAGTCACTTCCGCAGAGGGATCACACAGCCATGGCGAATAAGAACATTCTAGAATCCACAATATCATTGGCACGTGCACCTCCCAACTCAGCGCCTACCGTTCTAACAGGTTCCAAAAGTTACGCCTCCTTAAATTATACCAAACGACTATTGTTACGCCATGTGTCATTCTGGAATAATAAAAGATAGTTGCATACATTATCATTGATTTATTGTGTACACAATAAAAGTACAATGTGGCACACGCATCGTATAGAAGTAAATGAATGTCAAATACTCAACGAAGAGATTCAAATACATTCATTGTAGCAAATCTTCAAACGGTGCGACGCTGGCATCACGAACTGGGAGACTTGACACTACTATGTGCCAGAGGATAGTAAAATCAAAATAAATATGGGCAAAGAGTCGAGCATATATGCACCAGAGGACTTCCTCGCGGTGACTGCTTTCATTTTGTCAATACTTTGAATTTGCTTATTCGTGAGTACTCAGGAAAACACGCCAATCCAATCCAAATCTACAGTTATTTCAAGATTCTTTCGCATTTGATATCTTCGCTTACAGCGGATCCAGCATGACTAATAAATTTTTTCGGATTTCACGATCGTAATCAAGACGCAACCGATTTTCAGCTGTCTTCACTGTGATGACCGTCCCCATGGTAACGGGCTTCGTGACTCATGGCATCATAGCAGCAACAGGTCCTCTGAGGAAAACACACCATAACAGAAATCTCAGATCGTAGTGTTTTATCGGATCGACAGGGATGGTATCATAATATCCGGATCGGATTAGATTGGGAAGCTGCAATACTCTATATCGAACAATAGTGTATACGGAGTAAGTGAGCAATGAGATTATCGTACTAGACAGGAAATTAAACGTGTACTGTACTCTGTATTCATTTAAATATCGAATAATCCTATGATATATTTTGATAAAAATGATGCGTCTCTCCTTCAGTGTTGACTCGACGTGTTTTCGATAACGTGACCCTATTGTGAGTTTGACGTGACATTTGGTCTCGTAATCAACAACTGGTCATACGAGGCAGCAGATTTTATTTTAACCTCCCTAGTTTCGAAGGGGAATTGGCTCTGTAATGGCAATCTTTGCTAAGATTTGTTTAGAGTCTGTGAGTGATTGAACCAATCGTCAAGTTCCGTTTTTTTTCATCAAAATAATTTACCACGGAAGAGGTTTTATACTTTGTCGTAACGAAGGAATATTGCAGCGCTCGGCGGTCACACAGGGACGAGACAGGAGTCTACACGAAGTCAATGTATTCGTGCTACGCTTTGGTCCGTAGACAGGGAGAGATGGCGAAGGGATTCATATGTCCGTGATAGCCAGAGCTCTATTCCTAGGACCAGGCGAGACAGTGAATACGACAAGAGAGAGAGAGAGTTACAGGCGACCGCAGTTATATACGATTTACAAGCACAGGGAGACTAGACTAAAACAGGAAGAGATTAACTATGACGTAAGGTCACTACAATAAAACTAACGTGAGTGCGTAAAGGAGACGACGAATGAGTGTTTCTGGTTTCTGGTAAATCTATAAACGTTAAATGACTTTATATAATAAATTTAACGTTAAATGTTAAACTCCTTGCATAGTATGTACAGGTATCAATCGAAGAACGGAAATGAGAAATAATGCTAATGAGATTACAACGAGGTTATTTACATGAATACGAGGATAGAGATCTGGTAAGAAGGGATAATACGTCATTCGGTTAGTTAAATCTGATTGGCTATAGTGGCCACGCTATATGATCAAGACCTCCTCTGTGAAGAAACAACCTGGAAATTACTAGATCACACGTGCGATGTTTTTCAAGCTTACAAAATGGTTTTATGGGTAAGTCATTCGTTCAAGAAATTGCAAGAAATCATAGTTAGGCTATCTTACAGTGTGGGAGGTTAGCGTTTCGAGGTACATTCCGGATGGCGGACGAAAGTGCAATTTTTATATTCTGATATGCTGGTAATTTGTAAAAGGGATATTCCGGATCTTCATCGTCACACAGACACTTCTTCAATGGAATCAAGAATTACCACTCCGTATGGTCCACATAGGCTACGCATTGCGTGTTAATTAACATGTGTCAAACCATGCGTGATTATTAGAGCAAAACGGTGTCGATGTTTCCCGCGCCATTTGACTCTGTCTGTTTCTGTTAGGAGGGTCATCCGTGCATAATGTTGATCGCCCGCAGCTTTGATGTGGCGCCAAGTGCCAGTTATAATGTTATTGTTTAAGAAACTTTCCCACCCTTGTCTCAGTTGGGTTTATTTTCTAGAGCCTCGCTCCATCGCATCTCAGCTGAGTTTAAAAGCCACGGAGGCCTACTGAGTTATTGTTTTATGTTTCAACCTACAGAACGAGTTGCTCCTTGCCTCACGATATGGCGTGCTTCGACGATTAGAAGGTAAGGCGATGATTGGCCCCGTGGAATACCTTGTTGATCATCTATAGACGGATGAATGTATTCTTTTCATCATGTAAATAGAATATTATGAGGTATTAAGTAGAATGATCTTATTTGCATATTCGAACGTGATTATTCGTCAGTTACAGGTGCTCATTTGCACTTCAGAACTGCGTATTTATAGGGTGTGTTGATTGAGTTCGCTGGCCCCAATGCCTCGTGGTAATGCGTTTCTGCTGCGGTGGTTCTATTATCCAACATGACATGCGCAGTGATTGCCTTGTGTTCAATGTAAGAACTGATGTTGTTTTTGGAGTGCTTCATGTAGCTGTATATTACAAGCGAGAATTAGAGACAAAATTAGCACCTGCGCATTTCAATTGAAATGAAACTACGAATTCGATATCTAGCTGAGATTTATCAGCCAACATGCAAATAAATTGCGTCAATTATCAAACTATCGCAAACACATCGTAGCCTTGTTTTTGCTGTAAGAGGCTGTTGGACCCTTTTGCGTACCGTGGGAATCTCCCGGGTTAGTAATAGCACGAGTTCCCTCGTTGCGCCGGCACAAGGTAGCGGTGACTATAGAAATGCGGTTATATTCTTCTCATGTAATTGTTTCACTGTTAACCAAAGACCACACCGCTTTAAGGTTCATGGTAGCCTTTAAAGGGTCTTTTCTTCTTCGATTGACGTTCACACGCCCTCTCAGTCGCGGCGAAATAACAGCTCTCGCCATGACGCAATACAGTTGCAATGACAGAGGACAATCGATGCAATGGTTGGGAAGTTGTCTCAATCACAAAAAAGTTTACAGAACCCTGATGTTAAGTGTGGGACACACATGTTATCGATCTGCAATAGTTGAATAAATGAAACGTTTCGGCGAATTTTCAAAATATTTTTGATAATTTAGTTTTTGGAATCATTTCCAAGCTGTGGTTACTCTCATGTTGCACTGAGTCACCCCAGATAGCATGAAGAAGGATTGGTTTTAAAATAGAATAAATTGAGCTAGGTGATATTACGTAGAACTCAGCTACAATTGTAAGCAGTTTACATGCAGGATGTCTCGCACAGATGCCCACCATCATTTCTGTTTCCAAATGACAATAAGGATTAGGCACAATCTTCCAGAGAATGTCGTAGTGGGAAGAACATTAAAGCAATTCAAATCAGAGTTATCTCGCGTTAATTTGGAAGAGTTTTTATCGACATAATTTACACATTCTAATGTCTATCAATATTTCGAATTAAACCATTAGAAAGCTGGGAAAATTGTGCATCTGCTGATATGAAAAAGTCAATTTCGAAAATCACCTCACAAAGTCCGATTCTGACAGCACAGGTCACATATTATTTTGTGCCACTTCAGCGTAAGAGCTATAGCCTGCTTCATGTGAATTCTTGTTTTGACTTTGTTGAATAAAGACACATACATATATACATACACAATTGAAGGGTGATATGATTCAATCAAGCTGGTAACGCATTGCGTTGTCAAATTTAAAGGCCGTTTAAAATCCTTGTTTTGACGTTGTTATTTGGAGTGAAGTGCCTCGGGCTCGTGAGCCTCTGTTTCAGTCAAAACATAAGCCTCCAAATTGTGAGACATGCTGTGAAACTTGTTTAACCCAATTCGAAATACTTTGATTTCTGTGTCATAACAACCCATGACAAGCTACTGTAAATTCCATGAATTCAAATTAACAATTTTCCTCACTGTTGAATAGAATAAGTAGTTTTTGCTCCCATTTTCTAGCCTTCTTTCTCATTTGGAAAATAGCGATCTGATTGCGAGCTAGTCTTTATGATTGAATTTAATTCTTGTCTTCTTTCTTGGGCCAAATATCTCTCCAAGTAATGTCTGAGTTCAAATATTATGTTAGCGTGGATTGAAGTCGCTTGCTGCCGTATAATCCACAGACTTCTCTAATACTTACACTCCACATTCGTTGAAACATCTTTAGACAGCGGACATTTAGAATTATAATCGTATCTGTTGTACGAAAGGATATATAAGAATATATTGCAACAGAGAGTGTTGGATAAAGTGTGATGAACTCATACGTTCAAAGCGTCTTGTTTGGCGTCGAAAATCGAAAACCAGAGCAAAGGCATTGATTTTTGTCGTATTTTCTGCTCTACTGGGCTAGCCTCTGGACAGCCTGAATTGCTTTGTTTAATCGTAGAAGACAGGTCCTGTCCGAGGTTGCGCGTGCCAATACAGGTGGCCAGCCGTGTTGATGTGTAGATTGCTGTCGACGATTCTTCATATCTACTGGCAACGGGGTGGTCCCTCGTTCATAGGGTGACTCACTGTGTGGTACATTTCGTCAAATGGAGATGGCTGTAGTTTGACACTATCCAATCTTGTCACACCCTTGCTTGAAGCTGCTACATACGGTCCCCTGGGCCCCACTAGAGACACAACGGCAAGCGTCCCATTGCTATCTGGTTCTTCAAGAGTGCGTCTTCCACATGCCATGAGCTGTCACTGCTTGGTATTCTACATGTGGTTACCTGTCTCTCTCAGGCTGTTGATATCTTACTTTAACTCGTCGTATGACATCTGTGGAGGGGCCTCTCTGCCATGTTGATGTCATTCCTGTCGTTGTTTTCTGCTTCGCATGCCGAGCACATGGCCAGGGAACAATGGATGAACGGAGGTGCTTGTCTCACGTAGGTCAACAAACGCTCTATCAATGTCTCAGTGCGTACATGCAGCACCCGTTCAAATTGTGTTGTGACAGACTCATTGGCGCTCGACAGCGTCGTTTTTAGCTCATGGCCATTGGGAGGATAGGCAGTTTACCAAGAAGCACCTCGTGGACTATGGTTGAAGCCAAGAGCGATGTTAGGTAAGCCCGGTGATTTTCTTACCGCCGTCTCGTATTTCCAATGCATTTAATATGTTAAGTGGTATTGGGTCTGTCTAATGTTTTCGCGCCATTTCATTGCTTGGCTTTGACGCGTGACTGTGAATAATTGAATATGTGGAGTTGAATCACTGCTCATTATCAAGTGAGGCCGCTCTGCATGCAAGAGAGTTCAATGTTCTAAGAGCAAAAAGAAATGCAGATGCTCGAGTCAAATTAAACGCTTCTTGGAGCTTTTAATTCCTGTTAGACGAGCAAACAGCTATTTGATGTCCATCCAAATACTCTTATGTTTGCTTGGCGTTCGTTCAGCGCTTCATGTTGACACAGTCTGTGGTTTTTTAATATGAGTTTGCATAAATACGGTCTGTGAGACTGCGTTATGTGTTCAAGAGAATCTGGACCGAGATTTCAATTTTGTGTTTTGCACTTGCGGAAAGTTAAGATCTTCTGTCGACCGAGTCCTAATGCTGCTTTCTATTGATGACGATTCACACGTCAATGAAAATGAGCTGTTGTAACAACGCAGATTAATTAATTTTGATCAATTCGAACCTTTAAGATTAATGCTTGTTTTATGACTTTAGACATCCTATTCATTGTTGGTCATTCCATCGGGCGTTTGGTCATTTGATCGGCGCAGTTAAACTACACCTCCGGCTATCAGTGACGTTCGCTTCCGCCACGCTTGTTGTTGCTTTCCCTTTTGCGCCACGATCAACAACAAAGCAGTTAAGCTCAAAATCCTGCAAATCGTTTAAACATCGTTAAGTTTTCCGGTGGTCCACGTGCGTGGGCATTGACTAGATTCCAGATAATCGTTTGTTGGAAAACAACACTGCAAGTGTCGTCGTCTGCTTTTATGTGAATAACAGGAAGGTCCCCGCGTGGCCGTTAAACCACTATGGTCAAACGAAATCCCAAAAGATTTAATCCGGTTTTAATCGGATGCATCTGCCGTTGACTTAACGCTGTGCGATAGAGGTTGGCGTAGGTCTACTTTAGCCCTTGTTTACCGTTAGTTCTAAGGTGGTGTTACGCCTCGGAGGTGCTTGTCGCAAACAAGTAAATGTCAGGCACGTTCTGTTTACAACGTAGCCTTGGTCGCAGACTGCTTGTAACGCAAAGAGAAAAGATTTTGTTCATAGCTTTCTTAGGGGTATTTGAATTTCAAGGATGATTTCCCGCGGCGGCCGATAACGGAAGTCAGTTAGAGATCTGGGAAAGAATTTCGTACTTTTCACATAATTATATATGTCTTTAGATTGCTTTAAGAAGGTAGAAAGAATCACTATTCGTAGAAATTAAATGAATTTGTCATCTGCGTCGGCATCGAAGCATCTTTTCGACGCATGCATCGTCGGGTTCACTCCTTTGACTTGCGGTCGGCGGTCCTTGAGTTATGCTGCGAGCGCAAGAGGCCACGTGCGTGCTTCTGTTCGATTGTTTTGTTCTAAGACGACTGCTATTGTTGCCTTGACAATGGAGCGCGCGTCGCCGCCAAAGCCATTGTCATAGAGTGTAACTATGTCTGTGGGACCGTTTGTTTCAAAGCCACATTCACTGGCGATTTGAACGGCTTGTAGTATTGTGAGATATGGCCTTGGCTCAGTGCATTGTGTGAAGACGGGGTCGACTCTGCTCGTGGCTTCAAGTCGCTTCTACAATGGTTATTGTGAATGTAAATCACCGCCAATCCCCATTGCCCGTTTGCCCAACACGTCCACTGGGGGCTCAGTTACTGTAAACGCCGGCTGCTTCATTTAAAATTGGTGATCTCTTCTTGTGGCTTGTGTTATCCTTCTCATCCGGATGCAGCCAGGGTGCGCAAATCCATGTTTAAAACGACAACACATCCGGCAAATGAGTGGTGCATTGATTGTACACTCGGGACAACGGTCCAGCTGCCCCTCGCTGGCAGCCCATTAAATTGCTCTCGTTGTCTGCTCACTCTGTTGTCACATAGAACCACCGCGGAACGATTTAGCAACACAACTGCGGTCATTTCAAGCCGCGTGCGAGCCTTGTGACGGGTCGTTCTGTGCACAGCCAGCGATTTGTCGTTCCTTGCGCAGGATATATAAAGAAAAGGAGCACTGGAATTGTCGGATGGTCGGACGCCCCTTGCAGGCAAGGTATTTTCAACGTAGTTCATCGTTGGAATCTGAGAGACTTTTGAAGCGCCGTTTATCTCTTTATTGTTGAATCGCAGTTTGAGATGACAAAAATCTACAATCAACGATAGCAGATTCAAGCACGCGCGCATGGAGCGCCAGCACACGCCTGGTTCAGTACACCTTTCGCTTATCAAGAGCCGTTTTATTAATCGCTTGCAGGGAATTTTCCTCTGCGATGATTTAAGATTGATGTTAATTCAATCAAAGAGGAATAACTGTCGCTTTATTTGTTGCGCATCCCTCGTGTTCGGTGCACCTGAGGCTCGCGTTTACACCAGTGTTTAATTTTGATAACAGGTAACATCATGATACTTGCTGCGTTCACACCACTGAGCCATCTCTCTTCGTTGATCCTACTGGTATGCCTGCTCACCGACCACGCACATGGTAAGTGTGACCAAATATGATGGCAATCGATATCCTCCATTCGTGCAGTGATTATAAATCATGCTAATGTCATGCGCATTCGTTTAATTAATTACAAAATATGCCATTTGCATTAATGGAATTCTTTGAAATGTGCCGTTCGTCTGGTAAACAATTACACCGAATACTGTTGCTCGCGTGCGATCACATCGCACATTGCGCCGAGATAGTAAACCTGTAAGACAATTCATCACATGGCAATGGAAATTGTACACCAACGAAAGTTTTTCAAGCCATTTAGCGCCTATCTTACTACGCTGACATTGTTTAGTATCTGCTTACATCGGCCACACTATTTACAGTCCTCAGTGCAACTAACACAGGTCCTCCCTGACCTGACTTCAGGCGTAGCAACATCAAATGTGCACCCAGCTCTATATAATTCAAGAAAATTGCGTACTAATTAGACTTAGCAAGATGACGTCCGTTGCTGTTCACTCCCGATTGAAAAACTGCATTTTCGCTGAAACGCCTAGCTTATTCGAGCTAACATTTGTAGTTTAGTTTGTGTTTTGGTGCACCTGACATGTGCTTTTCAATACTCATCCAGCTATTTTGCATTCCTATTTGAGCTGTTTAAAAATAATTTATAAATAGCATAGCCAGGTTTAGTTTTGTGTATTTCAATTGTAGATATTATAAGTAGTTATTGATGTGTATGGTAGTTAGAAATATTGTATCTAATTCCGTAGGAAATTGCATTGAAAGCGATTTTTGACTTTTTAAACTTTGGTGCACCCACGATCTCGCAGAAATGTGCCACAGTCTCAGTTGCAAATAGTTAGCTTGCAAAATGTCTTGGATTTGTTCTCTGCCATTTTGAACAATCGTACAATGAAAGCACACGTACAAGGAAGACGTCTAAGATGGTTGAGAGTTAATTTTATTCATTTAGCAAAATCGTTGCATTGATAAACAAATTTCACGAAAGCTAACAAAATTCCGCATGGCTGTGAAAAGCCTTATATGGTTAGCCAGATTTTCTGATTAAGTGATGATGATTACTTGTGCCTTCTATTCGTGTACAGTCAAACCTGTATTAGCGGCCACCTGTCTATAAAGGCCACTCTTCATAATCCCAAAATGACACTTTCTATAGAAATCAACCTGGACAGAAAGGCCACCTGTCTATAAAGGTCAGTTTTCTCTGGTTCTAGAGGTGACCGTTATAGACAGGTTTCATTGCATTCTGTTTGAATTGATCTTTTAAATACAGATACGTACATGATGATGAAGATGATGATGATGATGATGCTAGCAGGGGGTTCCTCCCCTAGAATATGGGTGTGGGCGTGGCATGTTTTGAAAATGTTACTTTATGAACTAGAAAAGAGTGCCTACAGGGTGAAGTAAGTGACCGCGCCCTCTTGAAAATATTGAGAGAATACTTCTTTTGAGTTCGACTGTGAGATGCTCATGTCATAGGACTCATTTGTCTACTGTAGTCTATTGAGCATAATTGTGACCCATGTGTGTTTAACTGAACGTTATCCATTAATCAATTTGGGTAACACGCCCCCTTCCTGCATCACCATACGCTGCAGAGGTAAGTCATGAGGGCGCACCATTAGGGTAATAATAGATAAGTAGAATAGTAGATAATCATAGGAATTCCACTGACTTAGCTGTGTGACTGGTGCTTGGTTGTGGTGACAGGTTTGCTATCTCGATTACTGCCATTCCCGGGGAAGCAGCCCCCACCCGTCCGATTTCTGCTATTCGCATTCATGCAGCTCCCACCAAACCAAGCACCAAACGCCAAACAACTTATCTATGGTGATGAGTTTATAACTATTATATAGAAAATACCCGAATACATTCTGACTAATGAGTAACAATTTAACACCAGCTGTAGTAATGAATGGAATGGAGGACATGTTTCTAAACGTTTGCAAGTATTTCTCTCGAAAAGGCTTGTCCGATTAATCTTAGCATCCCGGCTTTCACTGTTATCCGTTGTCTTTCATTTTAGTCTCTGGGCAGCTTTCAAAAGGACGAACGTCCTCAAAGGCTTACAATCCATCTAAGTTCAACTCGGTGAGTCTTGTACCCCTGTAGAAACGGCGTTAATACAGCGCAATCTATTTTGCAGTATTTTTATTTGCTAATCTCTAGGCACGCGCCGTCCCCCCTGAAACACAAACTCCATTGTCGTCGATTTCTAATGTCTGTCTGCGTGTTGCGTCACAACGAATTATAACAGTCGTTTGTCTGTGACTGTTTAAACAAGCCTTCCAAACACATCGTACTTCCCTACTATGTCAACATCTGCGATTAAAAGCGTGGCATTTAAAAATAGCCACAGAGTTGCTGTCTTTCAAGCGACTCGCAATGCGATAATTGGGCGTAGTTTTACTCCAAATGTCGCCCGCAGCGTCTACTGTGAGATTTCAGTGCGGGTGCAACTGTTTCCTGAATCGCTGTCTGAGCCATCTGCATTTCCTTCTTTCGGATTATAGAGGCATTGCTTGACATCTAGTTGATTCCCATTTGCAACTACTGCATAATCTTGTTAATTAATGCAAGTATCGCCATAATCGATTCTCGTATTTCAATGTGTCGAGTATGTGTCAGAGTGTCATGGTGTATAGTTGCTGTACATTTCAACGGCTTAGTTCTAGGCCCATCTCTAAGGGCAACTGTAAATGGCACTCATCACCAGACCGTATTCACCGTCTTGGCTAGAAAGATCGAGCGTCTGTATTAATCACTGACGAATAACTCCAGACGATCGCCATGTGATGTCATTAATTCTTCTTATTTTCGCGGTTATTGTCTCAGCGCCCCGCGCAGGTCCCGGAGCTAGTGCAATTAGACTGTACCTTTCTTCTGATGACGTTGAACAATAGGGGCACCCGCCACCGGGGCGAGTCGCCATTGGATGTAGATGGCCTATCGCTGGGCCAGTGCAGGAAACTGTGATAACGACGACTTGGTCTCCGTGTTTATTCGTTGCTCTACCTGCTGCTAATTGAGAAGCAGCCTTAATCTTATCAAAATTCCTGACCTGGTGACTAAGTGCCCTGGTCTCGTAATTTCAATTGACGTTGCTTCTTCGGGTTGCCGCATGCTTGAGTTGACGTATGAATTAGTTGGTCTTGCAAGCAGAGACAGGGAAAATTACTTTCTTGTCGAGACGTGTGTTCGACTGCCGGTAGCTTGCGTCATTGGCTAAATCAGGTGCCATGGTGATCATCCTTTCGATTTGCCGCTTCGTGGTCTGTTTTGACTTGGACGGCAGCAGGGAAAGCAAGATCGCTGAAGAGCAGCTGACCATCAAAGGTCCCAGGAGCACTTCGCATCCACCTGACAACTTTTCTACGCGGCTGTTTCGGTAGCCGCCACGTGCCGCCTAGGCTGTTCGCACCTTTAAAATTGATGATTGCCACTGGATTGCCCACCTGAGCGGCTCTTCGTCCACGCACATCCGATATCAGTCTGTTGTAATAGCCCTGAGTCGGACACATCCTGTCTGCTGCGGGGTTTGTCAGATTTCGTCGAACACCTGACATTGTCAACGGCCGACAACAATATCTGACGATGCACCATGAGGTCCCGGCACTCTGGTCCAGTTATTGGATGATTCGTACAGCTTATCACTTGACTTACATCCTTCTGTAGCTTCTTAACCCTGTCCTGGTGAAGAACACATCCAGGACGGATTTCTTTGAGCTCTTTCTTCGACTATGCCGGTCGCATTGTCTACCAGTCGTCTCGTGGCGTGGTCTTTCAGACATCACCTTGACATGTCGATTCTCAAAGCCAGCTAACTCATTTCTGACATCCGGCTCAGCCTAACCAACAATTTTAAGACTATTTCTTAGAGCAGCTGGCTGTGAAATTAAAGCCAGGCAAGTCAGACGTACAAGCGTTGGATCTTGTGAAATTGTATGTCGGAGCGCGTTGCATGGTCTGTGATCAATTGATCTTTGCAAAATCAATCCGCTTTTTACCAGCGCTGCCCGTAATGTACGCGTGTAACCTTGTTGTTCTTGTGTGCCGTCGTTGTATTTCGTAGACGTATGGGGAGTGATTTCTGAATGATGACTTGCAGGCAGAGGCAAGGGTAGAACGAACCCCAGCGGCCCGCGCCTAAGCAGAAACGGGCAGATTGAATTATTAGAGTTGCCTCCCACTTTCAATTGCTTTCGTCTGGTGCCAACACATTACAGACCTGCTTGTACAGGACAACAGCTCAATTTTGTTCGATTGATTGCGCGACAGACCGGATTTCTCCTTGACTGGCGCACACTTTTGTTAGGCCAGCACACGCCGCCACGCGACTGAACGGGCCTTGTTCAAGTGGCCGTAGCGCCATTGAGATGGGATGAGTTGTAAACTCTCTCACCGCGGCACGCGTCCCCCTTCAACCCAGCCATCACATCGATGGTTATTCAAGGATTTGCAATCGACTACCTTTGCAATCGACATCAATCGGCGCGTTGTGAGTGGCCGAACAACTCCTGGTTCTCTTTCAAGCAAAACTGCTTGTATATCATTCAGGAAATAAAATATGTTGATCGATTTTCAATGGTCCGTGGCTATCTGTTATGCGCGCAACGGGGCAATTAGCGGAGTGCTTGGTACACTACAGTTTAATTGCCCCAATATACAGTCAATGTAATCAGGTGGACGACGCGCAAGATACGGTCGCGAGTGAATCGTGCTATTGACTGCCGTCCCCAGATATGATTGCGACAGACTTGAAGGCAGTCATGCCGAACGCATGCGCGGGCCCGTGCAGATTGTTGTACCGCACCCCCCGAGGGACCAGCTAGTTATCAATGGCATTCACCCAAAATAAAACAACGGCCCCCCAATGTTGTCGGATTTGCGGGCCCGCTCGTTTGCCGATCGCTGAGTGGTGACCGATGATTTGTTCGAGTCGAGAGCTTCACGGATGCAAGACATGTGATTTGGACGGGAGCACGTTGTTGCCAGAATTACCACAAAATATACACATATTTGATACACGGTGGATGTGCAATGAGAAATCGACTGAATCGTTATGGATTTAATATGATGCCGGCCAAAAGAATTACTCCCGTCCTGCTGGCAATTCATTTCTGCTTGCTTGTACAGGTCTGTGAACGTTACGATTATTAGCAGACGTGATGGCGTGTGTGATTTTCCACTTGTCGTTCGGGTAGCTGGGCGTCCGACGGCGATTTCGTTGCGGTGTTGTTCTTCAGGCTGTTCGTAAACCGTTGTCTGTGGTAAACTTTTTCGTTGACTGTACGGAGAACGCGGACAGTTTGAAACTGGCGTTTTCCGACCTCGCAATTTACCGGCGCCTGTGCAAGTTGTCGCACGTTGATCTATTTCAATGCTAATCACCATCCATTTTTTTTCGTTTATTCTATTAGGATGTTGTCGGCACTGGCTCGTTTCAAGTTCAACTGGTTTCTGTTCAGAACATAGCCGGCTTGTTGGCAAATGGCTCGTGTTGTGATGGCGAAAGGAGCCTGTATTACGGGGCAATGCGTTGTATGCAACAGTGTGATACGGCCTTCAGGATCTGTCTACGGCAATACGAATCGGTGAAATCGTCAAGCGGCCACTGTAGATTTGGCCATGCAGAAACTCCTGTTCTTGGTCGGAATTCATTTACTGTTCCTGTGGCGGATAATTTAACCATCAGCAGCAAAGGCGTTTGGTTCTCTAACCCTATTATTATGCCATTTACCTTCTCATGGCTGGTGAGTACAGTGGATCCGTATTATGCCTTCTTGTTTTACGTGTGTTGCATTCGGATGGGTTTGTTGTTATTATGCATCGGTGTTCTGGCCTCAACCTGTGCTTATTTACGCCGACTTAGCTGTAATCGGTTCGCGTGAGCACCACCTCCCCGCACGAGCTCCATTTGCGTTCCCTTATGCGGCAACCCTAAACGCTGATTCAGTTCATTTTCATCGCTAGTTGTTCGTCGACATGTGCAACTTGCAAATGCTTTGTGCTTCGTCCTGGGCGAGTGAATTGTGGAACAAACGGAGCTCGTCACAATCTAATTCGAAGAATAAATTAAACTGAGCGCCTTTGTTCGCTGGAAGGATTCGCTTACTTTTTTTCGATTTCAATTAATTCATTTTGATTGACCGGTTGTGTTTCGATGATGAAACTGCGATGATAGGTTTTATTCTTGGAGTTTCCCGCCACTCGATGTCGCCGCCCCAACACTGATGTTTGATCGCGGACAAATTGCGCTTTTCCGATGTGAATCTCTCTAATTTTAACATGTCGCGGACGAAAGCCTTGTCGACACAACGATGCCAGTTGTCAAACACAGCTGCCCACATTAGCCATTGCATGCCTTGATTTGCTGGATGCTTTGAAAGTTACTTGTCAGAACAAACAACCAAGGCTGAGTTTGCCAACAGTTGAGACTGCGTTCGTGTTGCTGGCTAATGTTTGCTCAAGAACAAAACCGACTTGACGAGGCCACGTGTGCGGTGGTTGGAGATTGTCGTTGGCTTTGGATGGAAAATGTCTTTGAAGCGCCACCATTTGAATGACAATGTCAGACGAGCTGACGTCCTGTCGTCGTCATAGCGACCTATCCAACGTGCACCTGCCGGCTGGGAGATCACTTCGCGACGACAGCACGTTCCGAATCCATCTAATTGTAAGCCTATTCCAACGAGCCGTGTCTCGCAGACGAATTTCGACGATTCACGCCCCCTCGTGCCTTCGACGTCAACCTCAACGCTAAATTCAGGGGATCGACCATCTCCTCGGCTTGACAGTTGCTCGTTATGTTTTCATTGATGCTCACCCTTCGGGGACAGGTGTTCGTGGACGATTGGTCGCTACTCGCTCACTCGTTAGACAGACCCCGAATAACCACAGGGCCATCAATAATTGCGATTAAAATGACCTGCAGTTGCTTGACTGCCCGGTCTAATTGTTTCTCGGGAACACCAACGTACGATGGCAGAACGAAATGCGAAAACTCAAAACTGTTGACTGCCAATGACGTGGGGAGTGTGTAAACTTGTCGCGCAGTTATCGCGAAATGTGTATTTTTGTGTGGTTTGACAATTTAACAGCCTTTTCTTGAGAAGCTAGCTTGCCTTGGCTGATAAGTCAAGTCGTCTTTTTGGCAATTGAATTCCAACCGTCGGCTGTTTATCATTTTGCACGTGCTCGGTTGAATTGACTTCTGCTTTCGTATACATTTGGTGGCTGTACACAGGCCGGCGTGCCCTGTTAGTAAATTGGTTTTAATTAATCTTGAATAGTTCACTCTATAATTACACCGGGTGGGTCCAAGTGGGTACGTATGAACTAGACGCATTTGCTGTTATATTGAATGAGTCATGCTATTAAGAAATGTTCCTTGAAGTGGAGCGCGCGCTCAAGCGATGTTGGCCTCTCCGTCGGTCATTGATTACCGCTTCTAGGCCACGTGCAGTCGTGTGCCAGCTCAAAAGGCCGTCGCTTCACACTCCCTTGCCGACAATCTGTTTTATTGTCATGGTCGCGTGCCAGTCGATATTTCGTCGCCTCGACACATTGCTTTCTTTTGCAGTGCTTCGTTTCGCCATGTTCAACGAGCGTTTCCGCAGGCAATACTAGCATGTGTTCTTTCTCAAGCAAAATTGCTTTCCATTTACTTTGACGCCTCTCGATCTATCTGCTGTAAACAAAACACGCGGCTTTGCATGCTCTTGTCGTTAAAGACGGAACAACTGCTTTCCTTTGTCGCGCTGCCTTTTGCAGAGAAGCCACTGATGCAAAAATACTGCGCGAAAAAGTCTTTAAATCGGCTGTTTGTGTAAGGAACACCTGGCCCCTGCATTCTCCAGCTAACAGATTAGAATGGATTGCTCAACATTGGGACAATGCGCGTCACGGCGAAAGAGCAGGGAAAATGGTACAATCGCCTTGTTCGTCTGGCGTTTGCAAGTCAGTCAAAACACTGGCGCGATTGTATGGAACACCAGTGCTGCACGATTTGATCCTGGAAGAAAATTAGCCTTCAAGTTAACCCATAAAGTCACGTCCACTAACTCCAATGTCCCCTTGCTATTGTTCACGGATGCGTTGTTATTGGCGATCCAGTAGTTAATCTCTAAATTGCTATTAAATTGCATCCGTTGAATATTACGCGCGTCAAAGTGGGCGTGTAAGTGGCAGCGCGTGTCCGCTTGCGTTGGTTGTCATGGTGATACTGTTACTCATGCTTCGTGTCTTGACATTTTGTCTTTTAGATGACCTACGTCGTGGTGATTGATGCCTTCGATGTGGACAACGGGACTACTTCAGGTGCTGAGCTCAATCTTGCGGTCCATCTGCGGTCGCGTTGTTTGTCCGCACGGCCCACAGCTGTTGGCGTATCGACCCCCTTTTTGCCTTGATTGCTCCCGCCCCTGTCCTCTGCACACCCGATTCTGTACCCTCTCTGTAAACCAGACCCAGCGAGCTTTCGATTCCGATGGCTGGTGGTTGTTACTTGAGTTTTCCCACAGCCCATGTTGACTGACACCTCGATGCGTTGTTGTGGGAGATGGCTTGCGCCGCCATATTGCCGTGAGAAAGTGCTTTTCCCATCGTACTCAACCTCTCGGAATTGTTTCGTGTAGGTGCGACGGCTATTTCGCTCGCAAGAAAACAGCGCATGCAGGTAGCTCATCTTATCATAGTCAATCCCGACTAATCCTACATCAATCTTGTTCGGGCTTCCACGGTCGATTATCGCCTTCTGTACGGATTAAACGATCGATGGCGGAAGTGAAGCACGCTGTCTCACTTACAATGAAGTGGCGAGTACCGATATAGGTCGCTTACAACACACCTATATAGCTCCTAAAACTTCATCGCGTGCTCTCAGAATGTAAATTTGTTTCCTATGAATCGAAGCGAGCTTTTTTCTCTACTAACATTGAACTTCGTGCGAGAAATTTGCGTTCATTGGCGATTTGTTTGATATAAGTTGTAATCCGCTGTGAAACGATCTAAGGAAGTTCGTGACGGTGGCATTTCTGGCGATACGTTTGTCAGTCTTGCATTTATCCGTTGGATTCGTGCGTTATCGTGACGCAGCAGAAAAACTATTGAAGCAACAAAGAGCTCTCAGAAATGCAAACAAACAGAACAAGATTCACCTGGCTACGAGACCCCATTGCTAACTCAGATGAATCAGCGGTTCCCCTAGAAGGGGGTGCTGCAACACATGCTTCTCTACCTGGGGGACAAGGGAGGACGGTTGACCGTTTGATGAAATGACGGCGGAAGATGTCTAAGCAGAATGAAAACCTGTAACCATTTTGTTGGTTTTTGTAGGTCTTATCGAGAGTGTTTACCAACGAGGTACCATCCTACCTAGTACAACGTGGGAATCACACACGTACAATGGTCCTACTGCTACGATCACGTACAAGCTACGTGTCGTATGCGATGAACATTACTACGGCAGCACTTGCACCGTGTACTGCCTGGAAAGAGACGACCAACACGGGCATTACACATGCGATTCCAATGGCAACAGGAGGTGCCTGCAAGGATGGAGTGGACCATACTGTAACATACGTGAGTATGATTACAGATTCTATTCTCACTGTACCTGTGTAAAACCTTACACACAACAACGTATGATAACGTCGATGATAATGCTGTGATTATATTCTTTGCAGCAATATGCAAGACAGGTTGCGACTCACAGCATGGCTATTGCTCTTCTCCAGGGGAATGCAGGTACAGTGAATTATCAGCGGAATGACGTAGCAAGCACATGTCGAGTCATTCGAACTGTGAAGTCGTTTTATTCGAGCTACTGTGTCACGGCTTATCCATTCCTACAGTATGCTATGCTGATTACTTGAACTTTGGTGACATATTTTTCATAGTATCTTTGAGTGGCTTTCTAAGTACCACATCTTGTTTGTCCGATATCACTAAGTACTGTAGGATATTCGATGGCTACGATGTCGTGTAATTCGAACTATCAAGTCTTATTTTCCGTACTTTATCGTTTTGCTATTCGCAGGTGCGAGAGTGGTTGGACTGGTGACTTCTGTAGCCAATGCGTGACTGCGCCTGGATGCGTCCACGGTACTTGCAGTGTGAAATGGCGATGCGACTGTCTGACGAACTGGGGTGGTGTCCTATGCGATCAAGGTATTGAAACACTGCTTGATCAAATGTGACTGGCGAGGTTGTTTTAATTCATCGAAATTGTTCGTTCTTTGAAATTCTGATGTGCTATTTGCAGACCTCAACATGTGTCGACACAGACCCTGCAGAAACGGGGGTACTTGTTTGAACACCGATCCTGGGAACTACACTTGCCTCTGTCTTCCGGGATACGAAGGCCCCAACTGCGAGAGAGGTAGGCCCCTCTTTCTCTATACATGTGCTGTTTGATTGGCGCCTTGTTACGCCGCGTCGGCTTTTCTGGCGATTCTTTGAATCGAGACCGCTTCTATTAGTCCCTCTTTCTCCCGTCGACAAATACGAAGCTGCACTTAGTAAACGTCACGTAGTGCTGTACAATGCCCCGCCTCGATTGAGCCACGGGAGTAATCAGTGTACACTTAACCAGCAGCCTCGTTACAATGACATTGATTAGTCTCCAAGGGAGGTATCTGCGTCAAATGATTAAGGCTGTCACATGAATGTCTGTCATGGCATGTCAGGCGTAACGATATGCCATTAGCAGTGACCATTCAGTGTCATTTTGACCTTCCCTCTGCGAATGATCCTCTTTAGTTGACGCAAAGTCATCCCTGACCACCTGCATGGAAGCGGCGATTACGCCATTTGGTCGATGTTTTATTAAAGCAAATCTACGCTGGTTTTCTTAACAGCGACTGAATGTCTTGCTTAATCGCCTCGTCTGGCTCGTTGGTGATGCTGTGGTCTGTGCGTGGGGTCGAGGGCTGTGTCGTACGATGGCTCCGAGGTGTTTCCCGCGCTGCAGCTGGCCGTCAATGCGGCACGACACAGTGAAAGTCCCTTGATTGTAGTGACGTTGGCTTCTGCACAGACACACCCTCTTTTGACATTGTCATACCCCCGTTTGTAAGGCTGTGCGGACGCTTGACTGTCATATCGATTGCGAATTCAAAATTGTTTGCGTCGGCGGTGCTATGAGCTGAATGTTCGTCGGTAGTAATTGCTTCAACGAGGCAGGAATTCTTTGATGTTGTGTTTTCTACTGACGTCAATTGCGTCGCGGCTGGCGAACGGCAGCAATACGTTTTTGACTTCTGCTTGTGTATCACCAGCATGTAACGTGGCCTTGTTGGCGTCAACGAGCCCGCTCGGCCTTATCTACACCTTTCCTCGTTAACGCAATCAATAACATTATTTGTGAGTCATTTGCGTAGACGATTATTGCCAAGGCAACGCCTGCAACGGTGTTTCTTATTATTGTTACAGAGGTGGACGAATGCCAGTCGAACCCATGCCACAACAATGGCACGTGTCTAGACCAACGGAATGGTTACCAGTGCCTTTGCAAACCCGGCTTTCACGGACCACAATGCCAGCACGGTATGCAGTTCGTCATGTCCGATAGTTTCATGTAATGCGACAAAGTAAATTTCATGTTTTATGGATTTGAGTCGATGGCTGATAAGCGTCTATCTGATTCTGTTTCTTACCCCCGATATTGTGTTGGATTTATCGCTGTAGATGTGGACGATTGTGTGGCATCGCCTTGCCAACACGGGGGCACGTGCCTCGACAAGGTCAACGCCTTTCAGTGCAAATGTGGGCCAGGATGGAGTGGAGCTAGATGTGAAATCAGTGAGTCGATTGCTATCTTGGTCGAGTGCAGCTGTTAGGTCGGGTCCATCCGATTGCTATCTCTGCGTCTATTCTTGTGTGTTTGCTTCGCCGATATTCGAGTCGGCTGGCCATTCTCTCTGTGGATAGTGCGATACGACAGACGGTATTGTTCTCCGTTGCAGACATCAACGAATGCCTGTCCGGACCGTGCGTCAATCATGTCAGTTGTACAGATCTCGTCAATGACTATGTTTGCAACTGTCAAGCCGGTTGGACTGGAAAGAACTGCGATACAAGTAAGATTAAAATCCACGTCACAGTTTACACTGACATGGCTCTCGTGGGAATGGCTCAGTGACATTTTGATGTCACACTTTTGCTATGGTAACGTGACATTGAGTGCCTATTGTTGATATGATTTCTATCGTACGACCCATTTGGAGGTGCCTGATTGATCGCGCAATCATCTTAACGGCGAGCGAGACATCAATTAATTAAGAGTGATTCTAATTAGCGAGCTTGCTTATCAAGGTGATTGTGTAGGAACAAAACGCACGTCAGGCCAGCCTCTTGTTACAGTGAAACCTGTCTATAACGGTCACCTCTAGGACCTGAGAAAAATGACCGTTCTAGACAGGTGGCCTTTGATTTCTCTAGAAGGGGTCATTTTGGGGGTTATGAAGAGTGGCCTTTATACACAGGTGGCTGCTCTATAGAGCTGGCCGCTAATACAGGTTTTGCTGTACGTTAATGTTGTAAATCTCTTTGCAGATATCAACGACTGCCGTGGCCAGTGTCGTCATGGCGCCCAATGCTCTGACCTCGTCAACGACTACACGTGTTTATGCCCCCGAGGCTACACGGGAAAGAATTGCGATACCAACATCGACGACTGCCACAGCGATCCTTGCTACAACGGCGGCATCTGTCGAGACCTGGTGTCTAGTTACCAGTGCGTCTGCCAGACGGGATATTACGGCAATCGATGTGAGTTTCATTCGGATGAATGCGAGGCCAAGCCGTGTATCCATGGCGTGTGCACTGATCTTAGCAACGATTATCGCTGCGACTGTGGCCTCGGTTGGGCGGGAAAGAACTGTTCGATTGCTGCGAACCCGTTGCCGTCGAATCAATGCAATCACAACTTGTGTCAACACGGAGCCAGCTGCAAGAGTCTCCAGCACGATTTTCAATGCATTTGTCCCATTGGCTACACTGGGCCATACTGCGAGTCCGATGTGAACGAGTGCTTGAGCAACCCGTGTCAGAACAACGGTGTCTGCGTGGACCGTGTGAATGACTACGCTTGCGTCTGTCTCAGTGGTTACACTGGTTCTCAGTGTCAAGTTAACATTGACGAGTGTGTGAACACACCCTGTGCCAACGGTGGGACGTGTCAAGACAAAGTGAACGGCTACGAGTGTCAATGCCCTGCTGGCTACACCGGTGCCAATTGCACTTACAACATCGACGAATGCGTCAATGCCGTTTGCCAAAATGGGGGGACATGCGTCGACAGAATCAATGACTACGATTGCATTTGCAGGTATGAACGCAGTATAACACCATTGAAACCAAACCCTACTGCTTCGTGATTACGGTCCTTATCTGATAGCATCTATTGATTGTCGATTTCAGTTCCGGCTTCCTTGGTCAGCACTGCGAGAAGGTTCGTTCGCATTGCGCCCAGGCTCCCTGCCGCAACAATGGCACATGCGTAGAACAAACTGGTGGCTTTTCATGCTCCTGTCAGCCGGGGTTTGGTGGCTCACTCTGCGATGCGACCATCAACGAATGCCTCTCGTTCCCATGCCTCAATGGCGCCACGTGCACCAGCGTTGCCAGCGGATACCAATGCAACTGTCCAGCGGGATTCACAGGTAAGAACCAAAAGACTATTTGGGTACTTTGTCAAGATGGCTTCCTTCTCTTGTTTTGAACAACGTTAACTTCCAAATTTGGACAGCTTATTTCTCACTCATGAGTACCATAGTAATATGGGAGGTTTTAGGTGGAGGATTTCGCGTTCGTATTTGTTTTACTAAAAATGTTGTAGTTTTTTTTCTTCGACTTCAACGTAATTTTCTTCATCTGTCATCAGGTCAACGATGCGACATGTTCGTCGATCATTGCAGTTCTGTGGTATGCGCCAACGGAGCGACGTGTGTCAATCAGGCCACCGATGCCAAGTGTGTCTGCAA
Source organism: Calvadosia cruxmelitensis (assembly GCA_900245855.1). Taxonomy (NCBI): domain Eukaryota; kingdom Metazoa; phylum Cnidaria; class Staurozoa; order Stauromedusae; family Kishinouyeidae; genus Calvadosia; species Calvadosia cruxmelitensis. The sequence goes on from OFHS01001186.1 coordinate 24,257, forward strand.
ACCAGGTTACACTGGACCGCGGTGCAACGTGGACATCGACGAGTGTAGCTCTGCGCCTTGTCTGAACGGAGGCACGTGCGTCGACCTAGAGAACAATTTCATTTGCCGATGTCCTTTCGGTGCAAGGGGAAGATATTGCGAACTCGGTACGTCATGATGCGTTCAGATCAAGTTACATGCAACAGAATGGGAGCTTTTCAACAGAGCTACTTTCTTGATTTATCGGATGTTACTCTACTCTATATCGATATTCTTTCAATCCGGTATAATTATCAACTAAGCCGGATTGAATGTAAGAAAGTCATACATTATGCCAGAGGTACAGTAATCTGAAAATTGTCTCTCTACATTTATATCAGCATTCATTCAATCCTTTAGAATTATCAGCTCAACCGGAATGGATTGTAAGGAAAGTCATACTATATAGTATGCCAGAGGTGATTAATTTGTGTTGTCGACTTGTCTGTGTTTTAATTGTTGTTGTTTGTTTCCTCGCTTTGTGCAGTGACTGACAGCTGCAACAACCCGCTGTACGTCAACGGTACAAGCAACATGACGCATATCGTGCCAACTGGCGTCTGTGGTCTCCATGGCACCTGTTCACCGCTGGCCGATGGCTCGTTTCAGTGCCAATGCGAACGAGGCTGGACGGGAAAGCGCTGCGAGACAGGTAAAATAACATAAATTGAACTATATGTACAGGTACTTTTTAAATTTGTGAGTGGTTTCACTTGAGACAGCACTGCAACGGAACCTCAGTGTGTCTAGCGACCACTTGGATTTAGTGGCAACTCTACCTTGCTAGACGGATAAACGCATAGAGTTGTCATAATTATAGAGACGGTCAATTAACGAATACAGTTGATGATCTAATTACGTCATTCGTTTGAAGATTATTATGATGTTACGTGCAAGGACGGCTTTTAGCGTGATTCTTGAGTATTTTGCGTCGTTCTCACGTCTTTAACGTGACTCTTGCGTGTTTTGCGTCGTTTCAGACATTGACGACTGCGTCAACCATCATTGTCAGAACGGAGCGACGTGCATGGATTTGGAGTCGTCGTACAAGTGTCTTTGCCGGCCAGGGTTTGACGGCCAATTCTGCACGAGGAACATGGACGAATGCAAAACGACGCCTTGCCGCAACAACGCCACGTGCATCGATCTCATCAACGATTTCCTCTGCCAATGCAAGAACGGATGGATGGGAAAAGTGTGCAGCTCAAGTGAGGCCCGATGTTGTTGTTGTTGTAGTTGTAGTTGTGTGGTGGTGGTGCCAATTTAACCGTCGTAAATTTATCGCGTTGTGTTTCTAGGGACGTCCAACTGTGATCCAAACCCTTGCAACAACGGTGCCGCCTGCACGGACCGAGTAGGTTCGTTCTACTGCGCATGCCCCGTTGGCTGGCGTGGGCCTACTTGCAGTGAGTCCGTCGATCAGTGTTCCGCTACCACGTGCTTGAACGGAGGCATGTGCACTAGTAATGGTGCCGTGATCACGTGCAAATGCAAGGAGGGCTTCGAGGGATCGCGCTGTGAGAAAGGTACGTGAAAAGCGCCTTGATGGAGAGCCGTGCTGTCGCTAGTGGTGCTTGTTAATCTGCAATTGCGTCACTCATTTCGTGCGACCCTTTTTCCTTGTGCAGATCGAGACGACTGCGCGCGCAACCCATGCTATAATGGCGGCAAATGTATCGATGGCAGCAATTGGTATCGCTGCGAGTGTAAGCCTGGTTTCACCGGCGCTGACTGCCGCATCAACATTGATGAATGCATGAGCTCGCCATGTTCACCCGACGCCACGTGCAAAGACGAAGTCGGCGGATTCAAATGCATCTGCCCTCCAGGACGATCGGGCAAGCTATGCGAGGGTAAGTGTTGTTGCTGTTGCTGTTGCTGTTGCTGATGATGCTTGTTTGTTTGTTTGTTTGTTTGTTGTGATTTTAATGTTTGTTTTGTCATTCATTTTTTAGTCGTCATTCGCGATGATCGCTGCCTCGTTGGAAGTATCTTCAAGAGCCACAATGAGTCATGGAAAGAAGACTGCAATTCGTGCACGTGCGTTCTTGGAACTGTGCGCTGCACAAAGGTCTGGTGCGGACCGAAGAACTGTCTAGAGCCCAGTCCCAGAGCGAGCATGTGTCCGCCGAGTAACCCGTGCGAGCAGAAGAGCAGCTCGTTGTGCTTGAAGCCCCCTTGTGCGCCATGGGGCGAGTGTCGTGGCCAGTTCACTGGAATAGACCAGAGCCACTGTTTGCCCTCCACGCAGTCGACTGAATTGACAGACAATTGCGCCAAAGTCAAGCTCAGTTTCGACGTGGATAAGCTACCGCAGGTGAAAACCATTCATTTTGAAGTGAGGATTTGCCTTGTTTGCTTAAGATTGGACCTGGTGTGACCCTCATTCCTTGTTCATTCGCAGGGTACGCTACTTGACAAATTCTGCAGTGACTTGCGCTATCTTCCCTTCCTCTACTCTTTCGCGGAGAGCGGCCGGCTTACTTTGATGTGCGACGAGATTCTCGTTTCGTCGACTAGCTCTGACATCGTGGTCTCGGTCTCAAGCGATGGCACAAGTCTAGCTCCGAACGTTGCCATGGAGATTGCCAAGTACATTCGCAGCACCCCAACCAACGGAACAATGTACCACGTTCTGATTGCCGTCGTGCACGTTACCGTGGAAACGCCAGTCGTCATGTCGTATCACAGGGCAGAAGGTACGTTCACCTCCGTATAACGACCAATCCTCTGTCTGTATAGGGCTACCTCCGTATAACGACCGCCCGTCGACAGTCGTTTCGTCGCATGATTCGCATACTCATGTGCTGCTTTTCTTCATCAGGTCCGATGTACTTGATTCCTCTGATCGCTGCGCTGTTGGCGTTGGCCGTTTTACTGTTGCTTATCATCTGCATTGTGACGTTCAAGCGACGGACGGTGAATCGAAAGCACAAGTTCAGCAATGGTTACTTCAGCAAAACGAGGAACGTCTTCCCGCGAGACCAGCCTCGGTCCAGTCGATCGAGCTCACAGACAGACAAGGACAGTGGCATCGGTAAGGATGTCAAACTGAGTTCGCCTACGGAACTCACGGACTTCGAGGCTGACGTGCAGACGGGGCTCCCGTCTAATGCACTCTCCTCATTATCGCTACCGGAATCCGGCTGCGAGCCTGACGGCCGAGAACATTGCGATCACCGAGGGCTCGCCGAGTGTCAGCCTGTGAATTTCATGGAGAGTCACAGCGCTGACTCGGCAGCTAGTCGTACGACAACCGAAGTGGACAATCCTCCAATGTATAAACTTCGGCGGAGTAGTACACAGATTGAGATCATCGTATGAGAGTGGACCATCTCTTGAGTCGCCCTCAATTCAACTCAGTGCCTTGGGTCACTGCCATTTGAAAAGCGCCCACCGGCGTATGGCCACAGCACACGACAAATCAGTCCACTGCGTGGGGCAATAATCGCTGGTCGTAGATGCCTCGCAAGTCCGTGGGTGACCACCTGCGGAGCACGTTCACCTAGAGCAATTTTGACGGTGCCCAATTCACACGCCCAGCCATTGTTCAATTTGTACATATGTTAATATAGGAAACATAGTAAATTATCATGACACAAAGAAAGATAGCTTATTAGGAATAGCGTGTCGCGTTTGACACGTCACTTGCAGCACGTGGTATTTTATAGTTTTTTACACAGAATTCATTAGAGAGAAAGTAGATTGTAGCCTACACTATGCCAAGTGTTGTAAATTGTTGTTGAGTAAGCAGTCATCGCTGTATGTACCATATATATCAATGATGACGGCGGAGAGTAACTGTTCATGATAGTCGACATGGCCTTTGTAGACGAAAAAAGTATTTATGTTGGTGACGGATGGAGGTCGTGTAAAAATAATGACGCAACGACGATGCCTCCTGCGTCACACACTACGTTTTGTTGGTGCACTTTCGTTCGGTTACAAGTTCTTTGTGACATTGTTAGGGTGAATTGTGTTCAATACAAAACGTTCAGAAGTGAAACTGTTCTCCGTTGATTACTTATCAAAATCGGATTGGAAGAAACTAGCTCGATCGGAAGAAACAAACTCGATTGAAACCCCCTTAGTCACGCTGTCTGTCAAACTCATAGCATGTCTGGTAGCTTTCAAACCAACAAGATCTAGGTTTAAGGCTACTGAAAATCTTTGATTTACCATATGTAAGAATATATTCCTTGAAATGACTCAAATTAGAGGTTTTATATTGAAAATGAGAAACCGTATTTTTATACTGTTGGGCACTCGTATCATCAAACATTTTGGTTAGAAAACTGAGGCTGAAATCACTCGAAAATTTCGAACGAAATAAGAACAACCTGAGCCCTATAGAATCAACCGCACAAACTTATTAGAAGCAATGTAAACACTGACAATTTTATCCGTCCAATTGCTATCGCTGAGAATGGATAGAGCAGTGTTTTGGATTTATATTGCATTATTCTATTTCCTATTGTTTTGTGCATGCTATTAATCAATGTAGCTCAGACTGTTTAGGTACTTAAATCCTGTTACCAACTCATTTCACAGAAAGAGCAAGAAAAATCGAATTTAAACACTGAAATCGTTCAAATTAAGGAACATGGCGGCTCCGTGAAATTTTTGCTTGATCTTAATTTGAAAATTGATTGCATCGATGCTTCTGGATAACTAGCTAGTAGCTACAGTGGCATTGTAGAGGATTTTAGATTTATACTGTAATTTGAAAATCATTGATTCACTTAATTACTTACTCAAAGAGGCAATCACCGATTCACCAATCAGCAGAAATTTATACTTTAGAGTTTAACGCTCGGCATTTATGTTGGCTTAAAATTTAAATTACGAGATTTATATTCAGATTATTTTACAGTGTTTACTAGCAATTTAAAATACTTTTATTATATGCTAGAAGTTTATTTTAGCTTTTCTTTCACATTCTGTATTATGTTTGAAACGAATAAATTAAAATTTTTAGTTAGTTCAGTTTTTTCCGGAAAGTCATTTTTATAAGAAATGCACGCTTTGGAGAACTAGAGGAACTACAAGAAAGCGGTCTATTTTCTGCAAGTTACACAGTTCCTTCCTTGTATCTGTATTTGACTTCTCGTCGGACCAATCCTTAAATCTTTGCGACTCATTTATGTTTCAATAAGATGTGCAGAATAGGTTGGCAAGTGCAAGCGAACAGAGAGGAACTTCTACTTTATTGAATATGTTATTGTGTGTGGATGATCGCGCTTTTAGAAGAAGTGGTGACGGATTTAAATAAAATTTCTAGCAAACAAGAGCAAGGCCATGTTTGACTTTGTGCACCCAGCAAAGCTCTCTAGTGTAATCACTAGCAAGTACGGATTTTCCGACCTTTGGGAAACAACACGGCTCTGGTTGTGCACAGTTTTCGAAACACTTCGCACAGCTCGAACGCTCAAACCCTTGGCTCAAACCAGATCAAAGTTGAACAATGCAAATTGGCGCAGATTGAGCCGTTTTTGAAAAGGTCACCTTGAAACTGAGCTATGTTTTCTGAAAGTTTGACAAAGTTTGATGAAATTATTGCTGTAGTGGAATGGGCACCTTGAATTTGCCTTGCTTGCTTTTGCGAAACGTTGCGTTCGAGAAAGGATCGATTTCAGTTTCTTGGGAGCCGAAGCTGATTTGAGAAACAATAGGCAGCATTCAGCTGTTTCTAATGTTCCTAAAGCTGATTTTACTATGTTCAGGTAGGAGTGATTTGTATTGGACTAATTAGCCTCCGCCCAAATGCGAAGCAACGACGCTGGACGCAGCTGCGTTAGTAGAGCGGACCAGCTAGTATTGTTATAATTATATAATAATATTATGTTTCCTCGAAATTTCATCAGCCATCGCCACTGTCACCGTTATGATTTTCAAAAATTATTATATTAATATCTCCCATTATTCCCATAATTATGTAAAATCGTATAATAATTTTACATCGAATAAATGATGGTAATTAATATTAACTAGCTGGTCCGCGCTGCTATCGCAGCTGCGTCCAGCGTCGTTGCTTCGCATTTGGGTGGATATTAATTA
>OFHS01001187.1:0-30329 GCA_900245855.1 Calvadosia cruxmelitensis
GGGTGTAGCTTCAAGCCATATCGCTCACCAATGGTCGCCAAATGTTCTAACATGAACTCCGTATCAGTAGGAGCAAGCGAACCCAGTGTCAAATCATCGGCATAACGCAACTCGGGGAAGAAATCGTTTAAATATCCGATACTGGAAGTGAGGCTGTATCAACAGAAGCAAATACCACGTGCAAGACATTGGTCCTGAATGACGTCATCACTGAACAATGTGAGCTACATATATTCTGATTGGTTTGGTTTTCTTACAACTTCATCTTTTCTGTATATTGAATTTTGCTTTATTGGAAAAAAATGAATGTCCAACAGCATATGTACTGGAGTTTAGCATTATTAACCTCGTTTCCATGCTAGCCTCCTTTCTGTAAATATCGTGCCTATATAAGCTTGGCACACCCTGTTTAGTTGCTCTCTCTTGCTCTCGCTATCCTAGCAATACATTGATTATCAGCAGAGCTAACGACATTGACTATTCTATCTTGTGGTGTGATACACATATATAATTGCTATGGAGTCTAATACCGCGACCACCACACATACACACGTAGAAGGTATCCAAGGATACACTTAAACTACATGGAGAATTATACATACTATACATGTATCAAATTACAGTGTTCGTGTCAGTGAGATGGCGGTGAAGCTTTCGTTTAAATTAATGCAAAGTTTTTGCAAAATACAACGTCCTTTGGTAGAGAATTCCAATGAGGTACAACACGGTTAAAATAGAAGTAATGGCGACAGTTACTCTTGGCAGTGTCCATCATCATAAAACGGAGACCATCACATCATGGTAATGTCCGTCATCATTCTCTTTGCAACCACGTGATCTGAACCCCGCTGACGCTGTCGACCTCGAAGCACCTACCACGATCAGCTCAGTGTCGATCTCCTCCGGATGGGTCTCACCCAACGAGAGGCAATGGCCATGGCCCAGCACAGGGACACATGGCGCAAAGCAGTAACTTCAATTTCTTAGGCGTTAGGCATTTATTATAAAATTTGTATTTGTATTTGGTGATCACGTCTCGTTCCCTTGTGGATCGTTTTGGCGCTTTGGCGTTAAGAGAGATTAACCCATTCTTATAATCAGAAGTACAATGTTTAAGAGGACAGCCCGGGTTGTGTGTAACGAGCAGGAGAGTTGCAACTTCGTGAGCTGCGTTTCGGTACAGATGGTATTACCCTATTGTGCTCCGGTACTGTCATCATCGGGTGTGGCATTGGTACTTTTCCAGAGGCGTAAATATCGACGATTTCGCCATTTAACTTTACGATATGGTAAGCGGACTCTATATTCACGCTGATTTAGAGACACAATCGTTCCATTCTCATCCCAACGATGGGTGGCCCTATTCTGCAAACGAACAGTATCACCAAGGGGTGAGGAGGGATAATGGGTGTGATTGGCGATTGTATTCTGCATCTTACTGTTGTCCATCGCAAGGTAACTTGCACTCGACGTCTTTGACGGAAATTTGCCATTGGGGTGCATACGGATTACAGTGTGCGGGGACAAGGGATCGAAGAGATGGAGATATACCCACTGGGCAGAGAGGAGATCTTCTTCATGCCTTATGGAGTTCAAGCAGGCTATGGAGAAGGCAACCGATGTAATATCTCCATTCGGCATTTCCGACAGCTATGTTTTGAAAGATTTCATCGCGCATACGGCGTGGCCGTTGCTTTGTGGGAAATTTAGGCAACTGAGATGGTTGCCAGGCAACTGCTTATCGCGGGTCGCCTTGCCACTCAGAAATAAATTGAAATCCTGATGGGCAGTCAACAAAGATCAAATAATACTTGCCTGTGTGGTACATAGAACAGGTTATAAGCCACACAGATTCAATATTTGCAGATGGCAAAGCGTCATGAGCGACGGGTACCTTGGGTAGACTGCTCTAACGTGTTTGGCCTTCGCGCACATTCCCATAGCTTTGGTAAGGCCACTAGTATAATACCAGGTCGACATGCTACTTGGCGGAGGCGACGTTTTAGTCATGCAATGCCTTGATGTGCAGCATGCAACAATTAAATAACATTACGACAAGCGGCATGTGGAAGGATGAATTGAGGATCCTAAAGCACAAGGACGTTGTCTGTGCACAAATCATCCCATATCTTTTTGAATTGGCACAAGCAGGGATTCAATGCATCACTTGTTTAAAAGCCAGATTAAATAGCAGTAATAAGCCAGGGCTTGAACTTAGCAACACAATGCAAAATATGGTGTTCCCATTTTAAGAGCAAAATTTCTCATTTCAAGGAATATTATTCTTAAATCTAGTAAACAAATACTTTTCTACGCTCTACGCAATATATTACTAAGCCAACTATGAATATTGCTATTGTTCTACTTCTTCAACAAACCAAGTCTTATTTTAAGAAAATTGGTACTTGAAACAAGAAAACAATTCTTATCTAGGAAATATTTATTTTTTCAGTGAAGAGATTCGGTTACTTTGAGGGTTTCAAAAATGAGAACGGTTAGCGGTCTATGAATAGCCTCAGTGGTCGTAGCATCGTTAGAGTCAATTGCAAACTGCAACCTGAACAGCGCTGACCATGGTGATGTTTGTTTCCGCACAATCTGTGCTAAGATCTTTGACATCTGTCGGGTCACTCACAGGAGCAAGGGACAGTGCATCGAGGGTAAAATGGTCCTTGCCTTTTTATCAAGATAGCAGTGAATTGATAGCACGATAATTTACAAACTGTAATGAGAATATCTCGTAAAACGGCAATAATTAACAACTAAAATCGAGACGAATCTACAGACACAGCCTTTCCTTTCTTTGTACTTTCATCAACTCTTCTTTCATTAAATCCGTGAAATGACGTAATGCATAATCATACAAAGACTCATAATTACATACGATATGCATAATTAATAAAACGTTGCTTAGGATCTTGGCATAATCACTAATCAGCCATGTCCATAGTGCAAACACAGACTGTATTCGCGTGTCACCCACAGAATAACTAATGCGGCATCTAACTCACTGGTGACATAATGCGTTTAAGCATTTTGAAGAAAACGAAATCAGTGTATAATTTGATCACATAATTACGAATAGCCAATGGGATTCTAGTAAAATTATTAGCCAATCATATTGTATTTCTGCTTAGTGTAATATTTGGTAAAAGTTGTTAGCTTTGTTGCTTTCTCTGAGGCACTGATTGCTTCGAAGACACAGATGCTATTATTGTGGTATTTCGGTATGCTGAGTTTTCTTTGGGTTCATGTCACTTAGATTGAACGTAATTTCGTTGGGAAGTTACAGTTGAAGGCTGAAATCTCAGTTGGAGATTTGATTATCTTATTGGGAGACAACAGCCGTTAGAAAAACAACAGAAATGGGTTTCTGTGCTAAAAGTTAATATCCTCAGGTGAAGGAAAACAGTCCTCTGTTTGGTCCTGGTAGAAGCACAGACACCACACTTCTTCAACATGGGACAGTCTACAAGAACTTAATCGTGTCTGCTAAAGTTAGCGGAGGACTTTGGGCAATTAATGTTTGCTGCAAAGAAATATCGCGCAAACCCATTACAATAACAGCAGTGTCTAATTTTGAAGGAGTGATGTGATCAATATTAGCCAAATCGCTTCTTTCCAAGGACCATTTTCACAAGCAACCATTTTGAATGAAGCAAGTGCATTATAGGTTGATGCCTCTCATATCGAAATATGGAGAAAAATGGATTTGCTATTGATGCAGATTTCTTCAAGCTGCGCTACTCTCCTTAAAAAATAATTCCCGTTAATATTATGGGTCAGTCTCTTAATTTGCTACTTCAGACAATCATCATACCCCCACAATTGTTAATGTGATTTTGTCGTAAACTAGTTTGTTCGTGTTGTATGGCCTTGACCGTCCATATTCTCAGGAGGATAGAGTTGCTATGGCGACCCTTCAAAGTTCCCTTACTCTCGTAGATGGCCATTTTCAAGCCGGCCTGTTATGGCGTCCCACTGTAACCGCCATTCCAAATAATTATGTTGTCGCCAAACGCCGTCTTGAGTCCCTCCTTCTTAAGTTCCAACGGGACCCTGACTTCCATTCTCGTTATAGTACTATTATGACTACTTACATTGATGCTGGGCATGCTTCGATTATGCCCCACCCCGAAATTGTTTCTCCTCGTACTCACTATTTGCCGCACTTTGCAGTTTTCAACCCTAAGAAGCCCGATAAGCTGCGTATTGTTTTTGATGCTGCGTGCAAATTTCATGGCAAGGCCTTTAACGATTATCTCCTTTCAGGCCCTGATATAGTTAATTCCTTAGTGGGGTGTTTACTCCGATTTCGTGAAGGCAACCACGCTGTCCTCTCAGACATCAAGTCTATGTTCCACATGGTTTCTGTCCTTCCTGCAGACCGTGATTCTTTGCGTTTCCTCAGGCATGATGCAACAGGCCAAATAGTTGATTATCAGATGAATGGGCACGTTTTCGGAGCTGTATGTTCATCCACTGTTGCCAACGCTGCCCTTCGCAAGGTAGCCGACCATTCGCTACCCCCGGTCGCTGCTGCCATTTGTGACAACTTTTACGTAGATGATTTTTTGTTCTCTTGTGATGATTTACAACAGCTTGCCTTTATCTTCACAAGCGTTTTTCAAACCCTGGAACAATATGGTTTCCACCTAACCAAGTGGATTTCGAATGCTCCTTCATGCCTTGTTAACATTCCGTCAGCCGACCTCTCACCAAAGCAAGTTTCGCTAGACCTGGGAGAGGCGGTCTCCGAGCGCGCGGGCACTCGCAGTCGCATGGGACATGGCATCCGACACCTTAAACATCAAGGTTAATCCTGCCTTCCTCACTAGTAAAGAGACTAAAGGATCCTCCATCCCAAGCTCGAACAGAAGCATTTTATCATTCATTGCTTCTCTGTTTTCCCCTGATGGGTTTCTCTCACCAATATTCTAAGTTCCAAAGCTTTTGATGAGGGAATTATGCCTTGCCAAAATTAGTTGGGATGATCCTCTGCCCCCTACAATCTTGACCCAGTGGGAAATGTGGCTACAAGGCCTAGAAACCTTAGCAAAGGTCTCGTACCCAAGAAGTCTGAAAAAGGGCTTCAACGGTAGCATCACGAAGCTAGATATACACACCTTCAGCGATGCAAGTTCTGTGGCTGTAGGCGTAGTTAGTTATCTGCGTGTCCAGCATGATAACGGAGTTTTTGTAGCTTCCTCTGTGGCCAGTCTCGTTGCGCCCCTGTCAAACCAGTCACTGTCCCTCGTCTGGAGCTCCACTCGGCGACTATGGCAGTGCGAATGGTGAGTAAACTGAGAAACGAGATAAGGTTGAATAGAGCAGAGTACCATTACTGAACTGACTCTGCCACTGTGTTGGCATATATTGCAAATAACTCGAGGCGATTTCCAGTCTTTGTTGCCAACAGGGTAAGCGAAATTGTAGAGTCCACTTCAGAAGATCAGTGGCACCATGTACCTTGAATCCACAATCCAGCCGATATTGCATCCAGAGGTATCATGCCAGAAGACTTTGCAACGTCCATGTGGTCCGCCGGACCTGATTTCCTCTGTGAGCCAGAACCCCTCACTCGTTTCCCTCAAGAGTTTAGCAGTGTCGCAGAAGAGATGGAGGTGAGACCAACTTTAGTTGCCACCGTCGTCATTGAAGATAGCATTTTAGCTTCTTTAATAAGTAAATTCTCCTCCATGTCAAAGATTACTAGAATTGTGGCTCGCATGTTGCTCTTTAAAGAACTCGCATGTAACAAACATATTCCTAACCCAGACAACCAGGAAGATGTTTTTAAGTACATCCCTTTGACAGTCGAACTTCTGAACACTGCAGAGTTAATCATCATGCGATATGTTCAAGGAAAATTTTATGTCCAAGAAATAGAAAGATTGTCTTCCGGGGAGCAACTCCCTCATGACAGCAAGGTGCTGTCCTTGTCCCCTTTCCTAGACTCGGATAGAGTGCTGCGTGTTGGATGGAGGTTCTACCGAGAACAAGAATGCATTTGGTGAGTGGTCTGTCCCATAATGGTAGCTCTTGAAAAAGGTTTATTAACACGAGATAATTCTGATGTGATGGTCTTGCCACTACGACACTCTCTGAAAGATTGTTCCAAATCATTATTGTCCTTGGAAAAAGAAATATTAGTGGCCACCTGTTCGGAAGATCTTACATGTAAACTTCTCACAACGTCCAATGGAGTCGAGTTATGAGAACACATTACAACATCCGCCGGCAATTTGAAATCAAAGTGTGCATATGCGATCTCTTATAAAAACAAACATATTGTATTAAAAGACGTCTTCATTGCAACGAAAACATTTTTAAATTAAGAAGACGAGAAGTAAAATTGACTTTACTGTAACGCGCTCTATAGCTTCACCAGTCAACATGGGGTTGAAGCCGTTTGCCCACTTCCCCAGGAAAGCCCTACAATTGTCTCCAAAAGTGCCCGTTGTTTCTACGACGAGTGGCTGTACATCGTGTTGTGCATCGAGGCCTTTCAACTTTGCAGATTTTCTCTGCCCCTCCTGCGTTGTTTATATTACGAAGAACTGTGTGGAAGTTCCCTTTTTCTGCAGAAATTTACGTTCTCGTTATATTTCTATTGGACATACTTTTAACATCTTTTGTTTAAATAATGACATAATATTTCAGTTTAAAATATGAGATAGTTTCTTCGTTAGATAATCAAAAAGTCCATAACTGATTCAATGATTTTGAAGGCACTGCGCTACTCGCTAAGATATCTGGATTTCGTTCGGAGTTGATGAAGGAATGAAATCTTTGAGTGAGTCGACGGGAAGCGATATCATTTTGAAAAACGCTTCGTCAACGGAAACGCAATGATCTACTGCAGGGTTTGGGTGAGTTGGCCTCGCTCTCTAGGAATCTCTCTTTCAATCGATCTCATTCCTTGTGCAACTTCTCTTCAATGAATCTGTAGTTTTGTTTTTGTTATAATTTATAACTATATTCATTCCTAATGTTTGTCTCACGACCGAAAACATTGTCACTCTTGCTCGCTATAACAGCTAAATCAAACCACATTCTACCCAGAACACAAATAGATACATTATACACCAAATGTATACCATATATCAAGGGCGTCTGAGGATTTGTGGATGATGGATTTCGTTTTGAAATACAATCCGATCTGTAACAAGATGTGCGTTTGAACTACTGACATACTATATACACTGTGAACAATGTATATAATATGAACTATACACAAATGAGTAATAAAGGCGTGCCCTGATGATCAGACATATATTATTTCGTGAAAAGAGCTATTATGTCCAGGGACACCGCTTGCGCACGTTGTTACCATGACGAGTGGTCGACGCGCAAAAAGATAGATTTCAACAGTGCATGAAAGCAAGTTAAGTCCTATACAACCACGAGCAAAAGTCAAAGGTATGATCGAAGCTGCCCCCATGTATGGAACCGACACAAGGCGATACAGTATGCCATCAAAACTACAGCCTTGAATAAAAATATTATATATCAATCGCTCTTCTGCTGCAATATATGATAACTATACACTACCCAGGGCAATTCATCTTCGTTTTATGTAGTAGATCCTCTCGTTGCTTTCTACTCATGGCAGCTAGTTCATCGCAGGTAAACCATGGCAAGCCAATGTACTCACTGCATCGTTGTTTAAGAGGCGGAGGGCGAGCAAAGCCCTCTCCATATCGTTGTTTCAAGATTAGATCGATAGCGTGCGGTGCTTTGAAAGTGAACCCCTCAAACTCAACTGTTTTCAATGGGAACACATCCTTCTTGTTAAGTCGAAGTTTGTTGAGTCGATCGTAAAGTGTCGTGTTATCATTCTCTGGATCCATTAAAATGATATCAATCTGATAGCCATCGTGATTTTTGCAGCCATTCTTAAGGCAGTAGCCGTAGCAAGAAGTGTCATCTCTGAGTCGTGCTTCGTGCCAGCGTTTCACTTTGGACCACTCTCCATCAGTTTGTGCTGTCTGAAAGAAAACATCACCTGGTAGCTCTGAACTGGCATGCTTTTGAAATATCTCGTAGTCTTTTCTCATCATGCAAACATCTCCGTCTTCATCCCACGGTATGAACCTTTGATGACGTTTAGCACCGACTAGTATACCACCAAACAGCCAGTAATTGAATGTATGTTTCACTGACATCATATGTAAAATGCGAAGCATTCTACCGACGGCCAACTGCAGTTGCCTGGCGACAGTCTCACCTTGAAGTTTCACGTTGGGACAAATGAGTGTGCCACTTTTGTATTCACAGATCCGCAGTACCTCCGATAGTTTTTTTGGTACGAGGTTGTGATTGTAGAGTGGAACGCGTCTTCCATTCGGCATTTGGACTGTTACTTTACTATTATCAATTTGTGGATTTCTCAGTGGTATCGTTACATCGAACTGTATCCAATGCATTACCAACAGAACAGCACACGACACCACCAATGCAATGGTCAACAGAAGTCGTTGCTGGACGTTTGGTCTTTGCCTTGTTTGTGTGATAGTACTCTTCATTGTCATCCCACTGCAACTTGTCTTTTCTGCAGACTGACGATTCTCGCTGTTCGTATTTCTAATTTGCCGTTGCTGTTTCTAACAAAATAATTTTGTAACAGATCGCACCTTATACAGCGGGGAAAAACCTCTGAATGCTCTCCTTTTCCATGCACAGTGTCTGATTGTCTGTCTTCCTGAAATTATCGATGCACTGTGTAGCATTTGTACTTTTCCAGAGGCATAAATATCGACGATTTTGCCATTTAACTTTACCAGATGGTAAACGGATTCCATATTCACGCTAATTTAGAGACACAATCGTTCCATTCTCATCCCAACGACGGGTGGCCCTAATCAGCAAACGAACAGTATCACCAAGGGTGAGGAGGGATAATGGGTGTGATTGGCGATTGTACTCTGCATCTTACTGTTGTCCATCGCAAGGTAACTTTCACTCAACGTCTTTGATGGAAATTTTCCGTTGGGGTACATAGGGATTATAGTGTGCGGGGACAAGGGATCGAAAGGCCTATTCACAGCCTATGTAACGTAAGAAAATTAGCGTAAGAAATTTTGGTGATTCACATCCCTGCCGTAACGTAGCGTAAGAAAATTTCTGGGGAAATTTGGACTTTACGTAAGAAAATTTCGACTTGGGTTGAGTTCAACTTTTTACGTTCTGCCGTAAGAAAAATTTGGCGTTGACCAATCAGATTGCTCCACTGCGGTTTCGACCCAGTCTACTTCCTTTCATTGCATGTTCTGGTTGTCAACCTTCTCAATCGAAAATGGTAGACCACGGCGGCTCTGAAATGTTAAAATCCGCCCTTCAGCACGTCCGACCACGTCGTTATTTGATATATTATTGCTGTGACAAAGAGAAAGAACACCAGGAATAAATTTAGTGCATGAGAGCAGATTTCCGTGGAACTGGGCACTCATTATTTATCTGAAAGCACTCGTAACTTTCGTTGATCACCGTCACAAGGCCTGAATTTCCCAGACTTGTTTTCAATAGACAAGAGACGGACTTTACCTTCGTCTGTTCTCCATTTTATGCTCTGAAGTGAATTTTCTTGTTGAAGATTAGGCTGGGAAAACTGTTTAACACTTTGTCTACAACGAGAGGTTTATTGATTTCCCGCCTTGTTTACGTTAAAAACTTTGGCGATGTGAATGCTCTCGAAATTTTTCTTACGCTAATTTTCTTACGGAAATTTTCTTACGTTACCTAGTGATGTGAATAGGCCTGAAGGGATGGACATATACCCACTGGGCAATTAGGAGATCTTCTTCACGCCTTACGAAGTTCAAGCAGGCCATGGAGTAAGGCAACTGGTTTAATATCTCCGTTTGGCATTTTGGACAGCAATGTTTTCAAAGATTTCATCGCATATACGGCGTGGTCGCTGCTTTGTGGGAAATTTAAGGAACTGAGATGGTTGCCAGGCAGCTGCCCATCGCGGGTCGCCTTGCCACTCAGAAAATAAATCCTAATGGGCAGTCAACAAAAAACAAATAATATTTGGCTGTATGGTACGTATAACAGGTTATAAGCCACACAGATTCAATATTTGCAGATGGCAAAGCGTCATGAGCGACGGGTACCTTGGGTAGACTGCTCTAACATGTTTGGCCTTCGCGCACATTCCCATAGCTTTGGTAAGGCCACTAGTATAATACCAGGTCGATATGCTACTCGGCGGAGGCGACGTTTTAGTCATGCAATGCCTTGATGTGCAGCATGCAACAATTAAATAACATTACGACAAGCGGCATGTGGAAGGATGAATTGAGGATCGTAAAGCACAAGGACGTTGTCTGTGCACAAATCGTCCCATATCTTTTTGAATTGGCACAACCAGGGATTCAATGCATCACTGGTTTAAAAGCCAGATTAAATAGCAGTAATAAGCCAGGGCTTGAACTCAGCAACACAATGCCAAATATGGTGTTCCCATTTTAAGAGCAAAATTTCTCATTTCAAGGAATACTATTCTTAAATCTAGTAAGCAAATACTTTTCTACGCTCTAAGCAATATATTACTAAGCCAACTGTTACGACGCGCACATGTTTTGGCCTCGTTTCGAAAGTTATATTGAATGTGCTGTGTCTAGTGCATAGTCCTCGTAGCTTTAGGTAAATCCCTGTGGGCGCGGCTACATAACTGACTTGTCGTTGGCTCTCAATAGAAACGGTCGCAATGGGCGACCAGACACAGAACTTTGATGGATTAGTTTTTGTCTCTGTCTCTTGTCTACGTTTCATTTTCTCAGAGAACCAGCAAGTCAACCCATCAATGTTACTGCAGCATAAATTATACAGTCCGCATGCTCGATCCATCTCTTAGGAGCTACCGTTGCGGTAGCACCAACTATGAATGAATGATTTATTTTTCTTACGAAGTCAGCGAGTTCAACATGCGTTGTTATTCCATGAAGCTACAAAACCTGTCAGTTAATGCCAATGAAAATAGTTTTATCAATAATTTATTATGCTCCCGTGTGATCTCATGATGGCGGAACGATCTGCCTGATGAAGTTGATTAATTTAAAGGCTCGAATTATAAAATATAGCAGATCTTCCGCTCCCACAACAGACACTGTCTCTTTCGACGTTTAGAAGCTGTGAGCTCGCAAAATTCTTTAGTTGCCGAACAAAATCCAGTCCAGACAATTATGATATTCAGGAAATGGCATTCCTTTTGGCATAGGAGTGATTCATTTCATTTAATTTTTCGAGGATTCAGAAGATTGATCGGGACTCCATCAGGGTCCAGGACCTCTATGTAAAATTTTATTCGTGGTTATGCTAATCAATGTACAATAAGCGCAAGGATAGGAACGATACATTTTGTGTGTACTCTGAGTAAGAGTAAAAGTAATCAGCTTCAAAACTACTCTGAGTAAGAGTAAGAGTATATCAACTTGAAATTACTCTGAGTAAAAGTAAAAATACGCCTAATAAAATGTTACTCAGAGTAAGAGTAAAAGTAAAAATGTTGTATTCAAAGGAACAAAACGTGTAATGGTCTTCAACAGCAGTAGATTAAAATCTATCGTGAGTCTCAGGCTAGCCAAACGAGATAAAGCAAGATGTTACGAATCATGTACGGCATGTGGTTAGTATCCAAGCGTCACTGAGCATAATCACAATTAACTTTTCAATGTTCAAAAACAAACAATAAATGTAAGAGTTTATTGGTCATGCTGTGAAGAAAACACTAGTCTATCTGCGCTAAGCAGGCACTCAGATGCAGAGGACAGTGCAGCACTGGGTGAGATGTGTGAATCGGTCTTGGTGAATGACGAGCAAGTCATTCAACAAGGGTAGTTCTCCCAAAGAATGCAAATCTTGTTCGCCCGAGAAGGAGTTGAAGAATGGCTTAGCTCAAAGGATAGAAAAACTGGCCAGTTTAGGGCTTTGGGTGTTGTTCAGAAAGGTATCATGATCACATACATCCTCTGGCATAATTCATTCTTGTGATGCTGTACACCAATCTTCATTGCCACAGAAAATAGTTTCCGGGACAAAAAAGTGAAAACCATATTGACAATCAAGTGATGTTTCAGAAATACTTTTACTCAGAGTAACGGAATACTTTTACTCAGAGTAAGATTCTTTGCAATATTTTTACTCCGATCCAGAGTAAGAGTAACACAAAATTTATTTAGGCTCAGTAAAGTAGCGATCCTGTCAAATTTTTACTGCGAGTACAGTTTCTGAGTAAACTACTCTGAGTATTTCCTATCCTTGAATAAGTGTTACTCATATCTGATCCTGCGCAATTCTATCTCGTATTATATCCACGTGTTCTGTCTAGTTACAATCAATTGTGCTTGGGCTAGTTGCCGCTCGCGCATGCTATCCTGTGTCTCTCCGATGCCGTTAACCTCTCGAACGCCATGCTCCAGCTTAACTCCGCTAAGCAGGTATGGCGCCAGGAAGTTTCAGGCGAGGGGATAGGCTTCCCCTACAGGGGGGCTAACTAAACAGCATAAATTTCTATAAAATGCGTTAACATTGAAATCAGTAGCAAATTCGTATTTCTGAGACTCAGAATATGCCGCAATTAGCCCACCATCTGGATTTATCCAGCACGACGGCTGGCTCAAACGGGATTGTGGAAGAGATTGCCACAACGTACGAGCTTAATTTTCCCCGACAGAGTAGTTTCCAAGATGGGGGACTACAGCCCACGAGCCCCCTGGCTACCAGTCTGTACCAATTTCGCAATCAAATTTCTGTTCCCACAACAAACACTGTCTCTTTCGACGTTTTAAAAGCTGTGAGCTCGCAAAATTCATTAGTAACCAAACAAATCCAGTCCATACAATTAAAATATTCAGGAAATGGTATTTCATTCGAGAAAGGCGGTGTGTTTATAAGCTCATCTGCCAAAATGTATGACAATTGTGTGCCACTTTACAACAACATCAACAACAACTACCCAGGATGCATTGTTGTCTACAGGGAGCAAGCACACCGAAAAATGCAAAATATGACATCTCCCGCTGGCAATTACAGGTGGATCTTTGTTCAGTACGAAACGAAACTACAGGAGAGAGTCGTGTCTTTGCCAATGGAATTTGTTTATAGATAAACAACTGCATATGTGCCATAGAATTTTGAATAAACAATTTTTGGCTGCATTTTCAAAGCAGAAATCAAACTTTTAAATTCCAGGCAATCTCTTTGTGAGTCAGCGTAGGTTGTTGCCATGACAAAGACACCTTTAATCGAATCAGTACCCTGCTTGGGTATTAGTGTTTCTTGATTACCCACCGGAAGTTAATCTGGTTACGAAGCCTTTTAGAAGTCCGCTGCGTGCATATGATTTGCATATTTTGGAAATTTATATGAAATCCAATAACATACATCAATTGGGCCGCAAAACAAGTTCTGGCTCATTACCAAAATCTCTATTCAATTCAATCTTCGACTGCCAAAAATATTATCAAAAATCTAATTATTCATCCCCATTGAATGAAACATCAAATTCTGCCTTGCTTTCAAATGATGTGGAATTTATGAAGGTGCCTTTTAACGAGTTGTGCTCCTCCAGCAAAAATAGAACTATTTGAATTATTTAACTTGGATAATTAACTTTACAAGTACACTTGACAAGCGTAAATAAGTTGAATATTGGAAATTAATTAAATAGTTATTTCATTTTGTCTTTTGCCTACCATGGGAAGTATGCACTTCCAACAGATATTAATCAGACCAGACTTCCTTTTATGATTTGTTCAGGCTTGAGAATGGCGCAAGCGGACGACCTAAACGTTGTCACAAAATCTGATTTAAGCTGATTTTTGTAGTAAAACTGTAACACTGAAGATTATGAAACACAAGAACATGCCCCAACTCGGGTACGTCAGACAGAACCACTGAGAAGCAACTTAATTGCAGAACAATAAAGGAAAGTCAGACGCACTGAGCAAAACGGGTAATTTATTAAAATTATATTAACCGTAATAGGTCCAATTTTCTAATTGTTTGACCTCTATCCTTCAAAGCTTAAGTCAAAGTTCAGACTATTAACTTCAACAGTACTATGGCAGTCATGCAGAAAAATGTAAGAAACGACATTTTATTTGTGTGTCTGTTTGTTTACTGCACCTGTCATATTTATAATTGCACAGTACATGACAAAAATAACGCATTAAATTATCTTCCATAGATGTAAATTTGCCAAGTAATGGTTGACAATTCACGTCACTTATCATTGTAGCCATTTAAAGGCATTTACAAATAAAGGCAAGTTAGATGAATCACAAACAATAATGCAGTTGAGTTACAGAAGAAATTCCGCAGGAGATCACCAGTAATTGTGACCTAAACAGTTGTTGGAAATTTCAATAAATGATCTCTTGCTTTCCATTTTGTGACACTCAACTGCTTGCACTGCGAAAAATAATATTCCCATTTTAAGAACAAAATTTCTCATTTCAAGGAATATTGTTCTTAAATCTAGTAAACAAATATTTGTCCACGCTGTAAGCCATAAATTACTAAGCCAAATATGAATATTGCTTTTTGTTCTACCCCCGAGCAAGTCTTATTTTAAGAAAATTGATACTTGAAACAAGAAAAATATCCTTGTCTAGGAAATATTTTTTCAATGTGACATTGTCGCGTCTTCACAAGACCATTATACAGCCTGCGTTTAATCTTCAATGTGACAAACAGTGGATTATTATAACGTAAAATAAATAACCCTGGTTTCCAGCAAACACTATAACAGTCGCACTTGTACTCAAACTATCAAACTATCATTACTTTTTCAACACATGCAGTTGTTACTCAAGTTTAGGATAATAGATACACTGCAAAGAATATTGTTCCTATTTTAAGTTCAAAACTTCTCATTTCTAGCAATATTATTCTTAAATATAGCAAAAGAAATTTGTCCACACTGCACTGCAAAATTAGTGTTCCCATTTTAAGAACAAAATTTCTCATTTCAAGAAATAATATTCTTAAATCTAGTAAACAAATACTTGTCCATGATGTAAGCAAGAAATTACTAAGCCAAATATGAATATTACTATTATTCTTCAACAAACCAAGTCTTATTTTGATACTTGAAACAAGAAAATAATTCTTGTCTAGAAAATATTTTTCAGTGTGTAAGCCAAAAATTACTAAGCCAAGTAAGAACATTGCCATTGTTCTTCCTCAGATTAAGTCTTATTCCAAGGAATTTGATACTTAAAACAAGAAAGCAATTCTTGTCTAGGAAATATTTTTCAGTGTAGATTTGTAATAATATGATCAAAACCTTTCTCAGCCTAAGTTTGAAATTCTATAGATGGCACCTAAACAAACAGCTTGATTGCAACGTAATTGTTCTATTATTAACAGAATGATTTTTTTAATAACAATTTAACAAATATCATTTACAATCAAAGCAGCTAGCTAGCCAAACATGGTAATAAGTTCTAACTAAAAACAAGAAACAACTAATGTTACAAAACTAACATAAAAAACTAATATTGCAGCCTAATGCGTTGTCAATAAAATCGGGTGAGGTAACCTTTTGCTAGCGTTGATGCATAACAAAACATCTCCTCCGCAAAACATGATAATTTGACGTCTTGAAAAGTGAACAGTTTCATGTTTTGTGAATGGGCTTTGGTCAAGCGATGACAATGTCTTTGTTGCCGGCATCGTACTATCGAAATACCGCACTCTTTGATCGACCCGAGAAGAGGTTTCTAATGATTTCTTCAAAACAACTCTCAACACGAAAAGGACCAGCATGAGACTAAAACATTACAACACAGAAGTGACCTCCCAAGCTGAAACGATCATTTGAAACGTTACGGTGCATTTAGAGCTGTCTCCTTCCCTTCGCCGTAACGTTAGAAAGCTTCAATAAAAAGTCAAAAGCGCTAGGGGCAGACTTCAAATATCTCTCTGGAAATAGAACTGATTGATTGATTGATTGATTGATTGATTGATTGATTGATTGATTGATTGATTGATTGATTGATTGATTCAGGATTGATTGATTGATTGATTGATTGATTGATTGATTGATTGATTGATTGATTGATTGATTGATTGATTGATTGATTGATTGACCTGGGTAATATAATTACTTCCACCTCGTGAGAGGTAAACATTTTCGCAAATAAACGTTGCAAGTCTGGGCGCATTCTATGCACAATACTAACAGTATTGACAGATATTTCAAACAAAGTAAGTCCAGCCAGAACTACACGACTCAAAATTTGGCATCAAATGAGCAAAGGCGCCTTTCACATTATTTTGTGGACCTGTTTCCATCGGGGGCGACGCTCGCGATCTTTATCTCAGTCATCGATGTCACTAAGAATAGCGTCAGAAGTTTCGAAAAACATAACGGAGATTATAAAACATCTGCTGTGAATCAAGAGTCCGTAACTAAACTATGTATGTGATATAACAATGTTCTTTATCTGAAAGACAATCACTTTAAGTCGAAGGAGGGACAACCCTCTACGAGACTTGCTACAAACATGGAACTGCTTTGAAAGCAACGTATACAGAGGAGACATCGATATTGTTTGCCATTCAAGTAACTTTATATTTGACACGGAAAACATGTTTTGGAATCAACAAAGACATGCGATACAATTGCAGAGTGTGGTTTCATCATTTGCTGTACCATCCGAAGTAACTAATTTATAACTGTACTACTTATAACTACTTACGCTTACCGTCTTTACCTATACTTACTTATAAATCTACTTTACTTATACTTTTACTTTTCTTTTACTTTAGTTATATTTTCCATTGTATTTTATTTTACTTCCACTTTAGTTCTACTTTACTTCTGCTTTATTTATACTTACTTTACTGTACACTTATAAAGGTCAAAGTGACGCTACCTTATTAGAATTCGTTAGAAAATTATCAAAAACGCAAGTAGTTTTTGTCTTTACATCCAAGCATAGTTCGTTGGTATTAATTTATAACGAGCATGTGTTTTGGCGCTGTTCTCGCTACGTTGCCTAGGTTACACGATGGCGGCATTAATCAAAGAAGAAAATTACCCAACATTTTAACTATTTTCCTCAGATTTTACGATCCCTTGAATCTGTTCTCTCCGTGATGATAGAATAAAGCGTAAGGTGTTGTGAACAAACGCAGCAATAGTTCTTACTACAGTATAAAGATAAATAATTTCCATTGTTCGACCTTTAATTCTGAGTTACAGTAATTTTAACAACGACACCAAAGCAAGAAAGTGTTTGAAATTTCCCTTAGCAGTTGATCCAACTTCCAAATTTATTCCAACTGTATTCTCCAATAAATTTATTTAAATGCAAATGAAAATTAAATACACTTATTCTGATAAATATTCAACTTGTATCCAACTTCTTGAATACAAAATAACGCCGTGTTATACAGTAGCCTCGCTAACAGCAAAATCAATCGGTTTTCCAAAATATGTAAACAATTTGGCATCAACTTAGATGTTAATATCGTATAAGATTTCACAGAATACAATATTTTAATTGAGATTGGTTTATGTCAGTGCAGTTAGCATGTATGTGCAATAATTTTGCAATTAGTTCCAATCAACAGTTTGCATTTGAAGGCCAACAATTGTCTCTAACGAACGTGAGAAAACTTCACTAATTCCAATCCTTTTGGCTTAATTAGGTCATAATGATTTAGAATTAAGAATTAATCGATTTAATAACTCAGACGTGCTCTTGATTGCTTATGACACAAATTTATTCCGGATATCAATTACAGATTAAACGACTAATGATTCATTAACTTAATTTACAAGCATTGATTGGACACCACTTGCACGCAGTCATAGCATTGAAGATTGAACCAATCAGCTTCGATTTCGTGGAACTAGAAAATGTCGCAATTTCTTTAAACTTTAGATAGCGAAGCTTTTTCACCTGTTTGCTATCTCTTAAAATTCCGCAAAGCAGTCAAATTGGATTTTGACAATAGGACATCACAATTTGTCTTTTAAAAGTATTGACACCCATTTTGCGAAATAACAATTACCTGCTTTGTTGAATTTGTTTTAAAGAATTGGAGGATGCTTCCAGAATAAGGAAATTTGTGAGCGTTTTCAACGTAATTTTAATCTGAACCGTGACTTGGACGAACGAATCGATTAAAATCCAACGAAATTCATCAAAGAAACTTAACTAGAATTAAATGTTAGTAATTTCCGAGAGAATAAGTACCATTTGTACAAAAACCGGTAGCTGTCTCGAACAGAAATTGCTCCATTTTGGTCGAAGCTATCATTGATTATAAAACCAGCACTTGATTAGCAACGAAACAATTCTACAAAGCATAATCGCCATAGACCATTATATATGTGGCTGTCGAGTTGTATAATGCAAGATCCTGATTCATTTCTATTCATTTGAAAACAAAAACTTGTTTTTTCCATAAAATAAAAAATCATAGAACCTGTACCTCTTAAAAATACATTTGTACATTTTGAAAATGAAAGCAGCTTACTCGATCTGAAAGTTCAAGAAACATTCTTACACTGAAAAATATGTTCCTCTTTGAGTTGTTTCTTGTTTCGAATATCAACTTTCAAATATCAAACCTATTCTGAGGAAGAACAATACTTCAGAGTCTAGTAATTTCTGGCCTTCAGCGCAGACAAGTATTCTTGTATCAGATTAGATACTTATTCGCTGAAATGAGAAAGGTTTTCTTAATATAGGAACCGTATGTTTTGCAGTGTTTGTATGCAACATGAAGCAAGCCAAGTTTTAGCATTAGAATTGAATCAGTAGAAACACAAGAGGGATTTCATTCATTACAACTGATTTTCATGAAAGAAAACACGACATAATATGGAGATTAATATCACAATGATTCACCACACACCCCTCCGGGGGATAACGGTCTGCGGTTAGTTTGCAAAGAGCATCAAACAATCTTTCCTTTCAACATCTGGGAAATAAAATATTGAAGGCCTAGACAACGTCCCAAGTGAGTCATTTTAAATATTGGAACGTATCTATTCTCAGAAAACTGCATCATATGCTGAAATCAATCGTATTAAATGAGCTGATCCGAAGAATTGAAAGTTTGATTGCAGTTCAATGACGCTCCATGTCTGGGGAAGTTATAGGATCGAATCTAGCCGATTTTACGATCTTATTTTACACAGCTTTCCATCACTCTTTCGTTTTCTTCTTATGAAACAAGAAAATCCAATGTCAGTCGCTCGGAAATGCTCTCAATCTACGTTGTTCTCTCCATGTAAAGTAAGTTTTATTGCCCCCGATTAATCGGAATCCGCAATATGGGATTATTCCTGTAATAGAAATCCTGAATCCGATTCAGATTTCTATTGGATCGTTCATTGCGGTTTCACTTTAGCGGATAATCATGATGTCCAATCAGATATTCAATCATCCTGATATCTTAACAGCACTGGATTATATATAGTCCACCATTTTACTTCCATTTCTGATACATAATCAAGTTACTGCCCGCTTCGAAAACATGACAGCATTCGATATTTATTCTAGCAGATATTTGCTGTCAATGAAGGTCAATTACATCATCAATTAACTACTGGATGTCCTGTTTGCGTGGATACACCTGCTTTAATTAAATAGGTCCACCAATACATATTCTAAAATATAATCTGAACAGGGCGTCAATTTATAGAAATTTATAGAAAATACAGGCAGACATTTAGAGCTCTGAAATTGCTGATTTCGCCAAGTGTAGTCCTAATGCATTTTGGACTTAAGCTACTACAGTCACTTGTTTTTGAGCTGAAATCGACAATTTTGACAGCGATGAACAATCCTTGAAATAGACCATCACATGAAAGAGTACAGTTGAATGGAATTCAAACACAGCAATGTTGTGGGGTCATTAGAGGTCAACTAGCATGAATCCCAAAATGCATTGAGACTGCACTTGGTCAACAATATTGCTGAGTATGGTGATGGTAGATTGTTGAGGAAAAAGAGCAGTTTTCAAGAGAAAGAGCCGTGTGTAGCCATGCAGTGAAACAGGAGCTATTGAAGGTCAGTCATTAATTTGCGTAACTCGCACGTCATCTGCCCCCGCAAACGACGAGAAATCACATGATTTGATTAGAGCGGGACGACTGCACGTGCAAGCGAATGATCCATCAGAAAACACTGAAGATGATGAAGCGTCACTGCTTTCAGAAAACCGCATTATTCATTTTGTTGATGTTCGCCTTGTCGCTAAGGCGTATGTCAACATTGCTTAACGTAAACATCATTAGAATTACAGTTCCAAGTAGTACTATACTATGCTTATCGTCATCCGTACAGGGAAACCCCTTGATCGCCTCGATTAGCCAATCAGAGTAAAATTTCAGCTGAAACGTTGGCGAATAAGGTACTACCCTTTTCAGTCGGGGTTTCTTGACAGTACGAGGCTTTTACTGTTGAAATTTCTCGGTACTAATTAAATCTTGGCTGCCTGGAATGATGAGTTTCGCTATGCTTCATTGGCTACGTCCTTTTTGCTGTCATTTCAAAGGACTGTGTTTCACGCGCAGCCCAGCCCCATTGACGAAGCATCATTTATTGTTTACAAAACGGAAATGGCAAGCTCGCCTCTGTTCTCTACTTCTAAATGCAACACGGGAAATGCGAAAGACGGGAAAGAAAAGAATTGCGCAGATGACCAACTGTCGTTCAGGACAAGCAAAAAACGAAAGCGCTTCAAAGTCATTAGAAAGTAGGGCGTGTTGAATATAGATTCAGTTTATTTGGCGTTCGAAGTACAAATGTTGGAGGAGTCGTCTTTCTTTTGCTATGAAGTCATAAAAATAGGGTCAGCGACAGATGATGAGGTCGAGCTAACACAATAGACAATGGAAATTACTGACGAATAATAGCGCTTGAACAAAAGGAACTTTGAAGTTCCCGTAGCTATTCGGAGGCAACGGACACAGTCACTTGAAGGCCTTCAATCTGCCACCAGCACAGTGAGTTGAGAGGGAGTGCAAGGGATATTGACACCAAACAGTACTGTACAAATATATTGCTATCGATCTGACTAGGACTTGAGTCAGTGTACCATGTTCACCATGGCAATGGGAGCACGTGTTTTGATGGCAGTGATCGTTCTTGTGACTTGGAGAGCGCACTGCAATGGGATCGATGGAGTGAAGGCTGTTAACATTGACGATGATATGAAGAGCTTGTTTGGAACGACCATGGACGGACCTGCGATGACACAATCTTCTCAACCAAAAATCGTACCGAAGTACATGTGGAATATTTACAATCAAATTGCTGACCCCAAAACGGGTGAAACAAAAGTGTATTTTCCTGACAACGGGACAGCTAAGCCTTTCATTGAGAGTTTTACGGCGAAGAAAGGTATGTGTTGCTAATTTCAGCTCATTTAATTGTCTATTTGGACACGATTTGTGGATGCCTCCATACGCCTACATGAATTGTTTGTCGTTCGAAATCTCCCCCCTGGAAATAGTCCGCAGCGCGATTGCATTGTGTTGGCTTTCATGAGATATGTCCGCCTCAATCCGCGAGTTTGTCAAACGGACATACAGAGCATCCCTAGGCCCGCGTCTAGGGGATAGGAAAGCGTTCCGGTTCGCTTGAATACATGGTGGGGCGATCTAGGTGATCAGGGCTAAATTATCGAGAGGGATGAACCCGCTTGACATGTGTAATTGCCGCTCATTGCCCCTTTTAGAGTTGCGCTTGATTAGATCGATAATTGAGTCTTCTTACGCGAGACACGTGCCTTCACCGACGAACAATAAACCTTCGTACGACGCGCGTTAGCGTTTTGTTTGCGGTTGGAAAAATCGACATCATGTTGCAGTAAAGAGATTGTTGTTGTTATTGTTTTGTCAACAACCTTCAAATGTTCGTGGCAGTGGAAATAGCGATTGATGTTTATCAATGCGTCCGTTGTTGTGTTGATTCGTGGCTTACAGCGCTTGAGTGCGTTCCTTCGGGTAGCGCGCGCCCATCGCCTGATCGTAAAAACTCAAATGATTCCCACGCAATATCAATTCTTGTTCGTAAAACCATGGATTGTTTAAAACGGACAGAAGGAGAAGCTGTCATCCGTTTGCAACAACTCTATTGAATTGCTAGTTGTCGTGCGTTTTGTTGTGTTGGGTCGTTCGTGGTGTCATCGTTTAGACGGGTGCCGTTTTCTTCATCTCATTCTTTTGTGCTTGTCTCTTAGGAGCCAGGATTTCTGACGCCATCTCGTTGTCATTCAACCTATCGATGGGTAATTTGTCTTCGACGGGGCCGAACCATCTGGAACTGGCCATCAAACGAAAGTGGAAACGCCTCTTATCCAAGTCATGGGCAAATGATATTCAGTTGGAAATTGGAATGAGAAGAAATTCAACTGCCGCCGAATTGATTTTACACACCACACTGCTCAAGGCTGAGAGGAGTTCAGAATACGATGTGTTCGATTTGAGTCGAATTCTTTCGCTCGAAGAGAAAGTGTCTGAGACGTTATCGTTGTTTCTGCGCCTGCGCTCCAGCAACGGCAAACTAATTCCGCCAAAGATGATTCATTTTATGTACAAATTGAGCCCCAAAAGTCAGTTCCGTCCAGTGATGGTACTGTACCACGGACTATCCGGCCCGCACGAGATAGCCCACTTAGCCTTGGTCTCAAGATTGGCTCATCGGGCTCGACGATCGGTCTCTAGTAGCCCAACTGTCTCGAGCCCAGCAGCCGAGCCAGCTTGCTCAGTTCGGGAGATGATGGTGTATTTCAGTGATCTTGGTTGGCAAGACAAGATCATCGCTCCGCCGCAATACGACGCAAAAGTGTGCGATGGCAAGTGCGATTACCCTCTGAACCAGGCCAACAATCACGCCAACATCCAGGCCATGATCCAGCTCCTGCCTGGCAAGAACATTCCCACGCTCTGCTGCAGTGCCACCAGTCTCAAGCCACTGTCGGTCCTCTATAGTGGTAGCGATGGCAACGTGGTTGTTCGTCAATGGAAGGACATGATAGTAGACAAATGCTCCTGCAAATGAGGCAAATGTGTGTGGAGGTTGAACACGACGTTCGACAACATATCACCTTGGTAACCATCCGCAGATGATTGGCCCTGGCCGAGTCCCTGGAGGGGCGGGTTCCTTCGCACGGCAGCCATACCTAGCCTCTCCCCTACCTGGCTGGGGCACACGCTCCCTGTCCTAGAGAGAAGGGATTGTACATAAAGAACATGGATTTGACGCGGGACGGCCCCGGGTGCCTTATTTCAGCGCCCCAGCATTCTAGCCCAAATACGAGACGGAACAATCGCAAGCAGATTGACTTATATTATTGATGTATTATGATACAAATATTATTATTTATAGCTCAGCCGAGACGAAGCTGAAACTCTGTGATCAACACACACCAAGTGATTTTGACTAATTAAACGAGTAGTACTAATTAGTCGTTAAAAATGACAAGAAAAATTCAGAAATTAATCATGAAGTTATATTTTGACTCATCAACCCTGTGCACAGGCAAGCATCTGGAGCCCTTTGAGCCATGGTCTCTCGCAAGTTCGAGTCTAGGGCTTACTTTTACGATAATCGAGCTTACCATCCCCACAACTGACTCAGAGATATTTATTTCTGAAATCGTAGCTGCTGGTACCTCGGAGAAGGCCAAGGCTCCTTCGAGATCTCACATATTGGTCAATTTACAATCATAGCAACAGTCAGGAAAAGGATTTCCAACATAGCATTGGTCTATTCCGTGAACATTGGCTGATTACACGAACAGTGTTAAGGCACGTGCAGACGATGCTTCTAAAGCAGTACCATAAAAAGTGAGATGATCTTGTCTCACAAATGTTACTCGCAAAACAGATAATTATTCCTGTTCAGTGTGTAAGCTGCTCCCCTGCCGTACGTTTCACAGATTGCCGCATTGGTTACACCCTCCCTCATCTAACGCCATCCCGACATAAAGCGATAGGCTGATTGAAAGAGAGCTGTTCGATGGAAGAACCGCCAATAAACGTCTCCGCAAACGCCAAAGACAATGGTAACTGGCACTATGATGGAGCTGGCATCTTACGCCAACACCTTCCTTGGCGATGTCAAGACCACCGGCAGGTAGGGTCGGCATTGCATTGAACTATAGACTAACAAAATGCGGTAGATTACCGGCTTACTTCTTCATGTACCAGCTGGTGCCCACCTGTTAAACAAAACGGGTACCTGCTAAATAGCGTAAACGATCTACAACCGGGTGCAGCCTACAACGGGAAATCTGTGCAAATCCCGATCATCAATTGCTAAATCGTCCATGTCAAAACTCGCGCCTGCAGTCAACACATATGACAAATAACTCGAGCACATAATCCCAATAAACAAGACAATCGCGTCGATAAACTGAAGCCGGATTAGCGTGGTGACCAGCATCATCGCACATGCCGCCGGCGGTCCACACGCGACGAAGCAATTCCATCACACTCGCCAGCGTTGCCACGACAACAAAGTAGCCCATGGAAACCGCCCGATGTAGAAATGGATTGTTCTTCCTTTGACTTTGTGTGACCATGACAAATCAAGGTGAACAAACGAAACAGAACCAACACATTGACCGACTGAATTATATTTCATCATACCAACTCGCCAGCAGCAAAGAAATAAACAAAACAAATGCACTTTGAAGAAAGGCCCTGTAGTAAAACCTTCTGGCAGAAAGAACTGCCCGACCTGTCCACGTCTTGCCGTTAATGTCAACAGCCTCATATTTCAGAGGGGATCTATGGACAAGGAGTTCGTTCAGGGGTGTATATGTGTGACGTCGACAGGGCGTGCGTGCGGAGAGCGAACTAGCCAAGCAACTGCGCGAACGACATCAGCGAGTTGGTATGGCTACGATAGCACAACTAGACTTAATTCCGCGACATTGTCTTCACCAATCTTCTTCCTCTTCAGCGGCACCACCACCACCGCCACCACCACCGCCAAATCCATTGGTATTGCCACCCGAGTTCCAACCGTCATCACCGCCCGCTGAAAAGCTTTGCTTGTTGTCAAACTGTCAAGAAATAAATTCATACGTATTAGTAATATAGATTGCATGTATTTACTGGTCAAATAATGTAGCTTCAATTTCAGTAGAATACATCGTATCACAGTAAATTGAATAAATCAATAACCTCTCCTGTACCCAGATGTACAAACTGAGCAAGCGGAAGTTTTTAATAACCTGTCTATAATGGTCACCTTTAGAATCTGAGGAAATGACCTTTATATACAGGTGGCCTTTCTTCCCAGGTTGATTTCTATAGAAAGTGTAAATTTCGGGGGTTATGAAGAGTGGCCTTTATACACAGGTGGCTGCTCTATAGAGGTGGCTGCTAATACAGGTCTGACAGTATGTTTCTGGCCACGTAATTATTCAAGATGAACACAGCTCTACAAGGTACAATGCCAAAATCCAAATGTGATTTTCATCTAAATATTTTATAATTTACAAGAACTCGCAAAAAGCAGGAATGCATTTCACCACATCAATCAACAGTATCCTAGAAGAAGTTGCTTTGATACGCACACATAGGCTCCAGAACAGAGCACTAAAGGCACTGCTCAGCTAAAGCACTGTAGAAGGCGGTGGTAGGCATGGAAACGAGATTTCTAACTTAAGAAGTACAGTAAATTTGTCAGCCAATCATATTGTATTTCCTTTTTGTATATACAGTGCAACCCGCTTAAGCGCAATAGTAATTTGCCAACGATATCCTTTGCTCTTATTAGGAATTGTGCTTATCAGGAATCGATTAAGAGAGTTTGTACTGTACGCATTAATTCGGTACATAGCAAATTGTTTGCAGATAAACGGGTTTTTTGCTTATCCGATTTGCGCTTAAACTGGTTATACTGCATTTAGTTAAAAGTTGTTAGTTTTGTTACTTCCTCTAACTCACTTGATTGCTTCGAAGACTTGCTACTAATGTTGTAGTACAATATGTTGAGTCTGCTTTGGGGTCAAGTCATTTGGTTCAATGTAATTTTATTGGAATTGCAGTCAGAGGCTAAAATTGCATTGGGAGATTGACTGGTCCTATTGCGAAACAATAGACTTGAAAGACAACAGAAGGGTTTTTTGTGCTGCAGTTAATGTCCTAAAGAAACAGTCCTCTGCCTGGTCCTGGTATATGTACAGAACCCCACTTCTTCAAGCACACTGCATCGGCAAGACAACTTTAGCTGATACACACACACAGACACACAACCACCAACTTGAAAACTTGCCTCAAGCCTGTCAGCCATTTTTTAAAACCTTATCCCCAACCCCGCAGCAGTGTTTACAATGATTCTGACTTAGAGAACAACATGATTTACCCAGATTTGGATTACTTTTCTTACTAGGATTGTATAAGCAATTACACTCACATCAGGACAAATAATATGTGAACTATTCTGCTTTGACTGCAGTGCAATATTCGATATTTGTCATGGACGAGAACTTGTCTATAGCAATCTGATGACTTGGATGGGGCTATGGCCTCTTTGCCTTACACAACGACTTAAAAAAAAACTATGTTGTTGACCCAGCACAGCAAGACTACAAGGCTCCTTTACAAGGCTAAACACTATCCCAAGAACACAAACAACAAAGCAACAGCAGCCTTCAAGTGTTTGTCAAGTCTGCTCACCATGGGGCAAAGACGACGAACCACCAACAATGTACGCAACTACGAAGTGCTCCTGCATACTCAATTGTGCTTTAAAGGGTACCAATGGAAGCAGACATGATTGACTCTTAGTTTGTTTAGCTGATTTATCAACCAGCGAATATAATTTATGCGGCTATAGTTGTGACAGAACATTTTCAAATGTTTTCTAGTTTGTTTATTAAATTGTGCAGTCAACAACCCTGCAAATATGGAAACCACATGTTCAGATAGTAAAGAACAAACTGGCGGCCAAAGTTTTACTTTCGTTGTGATAACAGAATCAGACAGAAATGAACTTATGCAGCAGCTAAGTTGTGTTGCTTACTTCTCGGAAACAAGTTGGCCTGTGGAGACCGGAGTGTGCCAAAACTGCTGGGATCATAGCTGTTAAAAGGGATAAACTTCAGTCTGCTGGGAGCCGTATTTGAGCTACCGGTATGAAGTAATGAGCAACGTAAAAAGCTGGCCGAAGCAGTGTAGCAGCTCTGACAATCCCCTATTTTATCAGTTGATCAACAATATGGCTACTTTTCATGAAAGAAATGTGCTAGTTCATCAACTTTCTTCCAAGCCAATTTGAATTATATTCTGAAATGCCGGTGTTCAATTATACGATGATAGAATGTAATGTTCCATTCTTAAATAACATGCAAGCCATTTTGGAGTTGTAGGTAGCTGAAACAACTATCAAGCACTTGCCTGTGAAGCATTTTCTTTAGATCACATAGTCATTCGGTGAGAAAATCTGCAAAGTTCATCTGACTATCGTAGGAATTAGTTTGTCAAGATAGAGTCCACAAGCGTTTGTTCCAAGATAATACCAACTTGGAGAAGTAGAAAAATTACTATGACAGGTTAAAAAAAAACAAGTTGAAGTTGCGCTGTCGCGACCAGCATTACGTTTCAAGAATCTATGTTGTCAGGCATTGCATGTCATTTGCACAAACCACACGGAAAAGGTCAAATATTACTTCGATTTGGCATTGAAGGTGATCAACGTTATGTTTCCAAAACATTTTAGACGGCATCCCAAAAATTCAAATAAGGACAAATAAGAATACTGCAAACCTGATTTGAAAACATTTGAGCAGAAAGTGAAGGGGCGAACTGTAGCACTTGCTTTTGAGCAAATTTGTAACTATGAGAGGCAGTTCAACTTGTACCTAGACGCCTGGAAATTTAAAGCTCTCACCGACTTATCATCCATCTGTCAGGCACACACAGAACCCGTTGCAAGATCTTGAATTTAGGGAGTTTTAAATTTGTTGTCACAATAAAATGTTTAAGATTTGGAGGTTATCAAGTACCTGTCTTGTGTCAGTTCCACCGTATTTCCCTCCTTTCGGACCGTAACCAGTGCCGAGAGCAGTCTCAGCGACCTCTTCAAGCCAATCAGGCACAACTTGCTCAGCCTAGATACAAAACAGAACAATAAGACCAAATCTATCAATAAAGGTGAAAATCAAGTTGTCATGGTTGGGGGACACTTCTTAGTGCAAGTCAGGGTATGAATACAAATGGAACACCGAGTTGAATCTTCTCCATGTCAACAACAAGCTTCATCATACTTGCGAAAAGGTCAGAAATATCAAGCATACAAACACGCACAAAACCTACTCACATCCGAAAGGATTTTGACGAGTGCTCTTGCAAGGGGTTCATCTTTGTTTCTTGAGAAGAATGAGATGGCCTTCCCTTTGTTGCCAATTCGACCAGTTCGACCGATGCGGTGAACATACTCGTTAGCATCTTGTGGTAAATCGAAATTGATGACCTGTTTGACACCTTCAATGTCAAGTCCTCTAGCAGCCACCGCAGTGGCAATCAAGATGGGACATTTGCAGAGCTTGAAGTCTCGCAGTGCTTCCTCTCGCTGCTGTTGAAGACGGTCTCTGTAAGAATAGAGCAACAAAACAACGATCAACGATAAGAGAAGGAGGAGAACAATAGAAATCACATGCAAATATTGAGATCCGCGCAGTGCCGTTATAAGCGTAGAGAGGGCCTAAAGCACTTCACCATTGCATTTCTCCGAATCTCAGGACCTCAGACTTCACCGGAGTGATCAAAACATCTCTTGTTGTGACTTATCGTGATGTCTTCTATTTCCAAATCCCACAAGCAAGCAAACAAGGAATCACGACGACATGCTAAATGAGCTGCGAACCACAATGCGGTCAAATACAAACGAAAGCGCAGCTCCGTCTATTGCTTTGTATTTTCTTTGCAATAGTATGACAAAGTGAATACAATGGCTACAAAATACAACATCATACAGCTCCAGAAAAACAGACAGTCCACTCACCCGTGGATGCTAGTAGTTGGGAATCCACTTTGAGAGAGAAAACTGGCCAAGAAGTCAGCAGATCGTTTTGTTTCAACAAATATCAAGTTTCGATTTGAGCCTACAACATGAAGGCAAGAGCAAAAGGAGAGTGTTAAAGTGGCTCGCCTTGCAACAAATTATTTGCATACACAGTGAAAGGTGAAACCTTTCTATAATGGTTAGAATTCGGACCAGAGGAAAATGACTTTGATACACTGCTTTATAGAGGTGGCCGCAAATTTTGACTGTAATCCATATAACAACAATGAGATTCCATGCAACATCACCATACAAACCTAGAAGCTCTAGGAGCACGACTCACGGATAATGGACCGATAGAATATACCATAAAACATGAAATACAATCAAAATTGCCTTAACGATGCCTTCGTTAAGCGGACACCCGCCGAAAGCGGACATCTCTTCTGGCCAACGCGGACAGCGGACACCTTGTCCGTTTCCCTTGCAGCTGTCGAGTTTTTGTGGTTCAATGTCAAAATCCTTTTACATGTGTCGTTTTTATCCTATTTGCCGACCAAATCAGAGCAATTGTTCATTTCGATTCGGCCATTCGGCGAGCAAAAATCTTTTGCTTACACTTTACAGAAATCGTAGTGAGACGACAACGTCTCTCCTATTGTCACTCGTGAAGCGTGTCAAGTAATGGTCAATTAACGCCCAGAAAAGAACAACAAAAATTTCATGCAAGGATGTTTAGTAATTCACTGCATTTCCCTTCACCATCGTGGAGTGTTATTGCTCAACTTTGTAGAGTCATTGTCTTCCTATTGTCTTTCTCGCAAAGCAGCCTAGTCTGCGCAAGAATAGATGATGTTAGCTTGTGAAGAAAAAAAACACTCCACTTTCCCCTCTCATAGCATAGACGCCACGTTACCATGGTAACCGTGAGTCAAAAAGACAGCAATTTGTTAATAAACGCTCACTCCAAATGGTCTACGATGATGCAACTTACTTTAAAAAGAACAGTTTTGTTTCCATAAATGGTTAATCTACAACCAGTAGCTCAACGCAGTCGTTTGCAACTCGAACTTGAACCTGCATTTTCTCTCGAACTTGTTGTCGAATTCGCCTAATCGACCTTCTGCGCTTGCAAATGTAATCGTTTGCATCATGTTTGCATTCACGATGATGAGCGAGCGACTCGCAGATCCCAACAATTTACTGTCGTGTTTACTCGCACCGCCACCGTGTGTCTATAGGGAGACCCAAAGCTCCCATAAATATCCATAGTTGCAGTGGTGGAAGTAGCGAACTACATGTAGTTAGCTACTTGTAGCGAACTACTTTTCT